>PJEM01003021.1:163560-202513 GCA_004023845.1 Helogale parvula | reverse complement strand
CAGGGTTCGAAATTAAAGAATGCCATGTGTGACAGCCTGAGTGTGACACCTCCTTAAATTTGGTACCCAGGTGCCTTACTTGCCTTGGCCTTGGCCTTGCCTATGGAGGCCTTGTTTCAGAACCCCAAACAACCTTCTTAAAGTTTGTATGCCTCTGTGACTGGGAGGCTTTGAGAGATGGATTATGTCTGTCTTCTTCTGTGCCACATCCCCAAGACCTAGCACAGCGCTTGGCACACTGTTGGCACCTAACAAGTTTTGCTGATGACTAGGATCTGGGGAAAGCAGAGTAGATTTAGCGAGCAGTGTCCATGTCTGTTAGAGCAAACTTCTATTTTAGAACAGGTGACTTGGAATAGATGAGAGACAGGTCATTGTACCTTCAGAGCAAGGGTCAGTGCCAACTCTTCTCTTCTGTTGGGGTTTTTACAAAGAAAGCGCAAACATTTAAATCCCTTTTTTAAAAATGTTTATTTATGTTAGAGAGAGGGAGAGGGTGAGGAGAGAGAATCCCAGGCAGGCTCCGTGATCCAACATGGGGTTCGATCTCAGGAGCCATGAGATCATAACCTGAGCCGAAATCAAGAGTTGGATGCTTGACTGACTGATTCGGGGTGGGTGGTGGTATTATCTGGGGGAGGCTCGCTTCAGCTGGGCAGGGTTTAGCACCAGTTTGCATGCAAAGATCCAATGTGATCAGGACTGGCTGTTGATTTGTTCATTGAAAAAGCAGATTTAAAGTGAAGAAGCAGAAAGCATAATTCATGAGTCCCTTCGACATGTTATTTTAACTCAAAATGCATTAGCGTGCATTGATTCGCTGGTGTTTTGGCACAAAACCAAAGCCTCTGAGTATGCGCTCTTCACTCTAGAGTTTGGTTCCTTCTTGCACAGCCACACCCCAGTGCGCCATCGGAGCCTGCTGGGTTCAGCTTCTGTGAAGTGGAGTGGGGTTAGCACGTGGAGGGAATCTGTGAGTAGAGCTCTTCTAGATGTTTATAGTCTCCCCCTCGACCAGCCTTTTAAAAATTTCTCATCCACACCCAATTCACCAGCAATTCTTAATGACTCAGGCTTTCTAAAGCATTTGACTTCATTTTAGAAACTAATGTCTTAAGGCACCTGGATGGCTCAGTTGCTTAAGCATCCAACTTCAGCTCAGGTCATGATCACAGTTCATGAGTTTGAGACCTATGTGAGGCTCTGTGCTGACCACTGGAGCCTGCTTGGAATTTTCTCTTCCCTCTCTCTCTCCCCAACATGCATAATGCTCTCTCTCAAAAATAAACATTAAAAATGGAAACTAATGTCTTTATTTTCATGTTCATATTTAATCAGTTTGTAATATATAAGTATATAAAAGTATATAGGTAAATATACATGTGATTATATAATATTTAAGTATATAAAATAATGTTTAATTAAATTACATGTAGGCAGACCTTGGCGATATTGCAAGTTTGGTTCTAGATCACTGTAATAAAGCAAATATTGCAATAAATCAAGCCAGATCTTTTTTTGTTTCCAAGTGCATATAAAAGTTATGCTTACACTATACTTTAGTCCATTAATTGTGCAACAGCATTATGTCTAAAATCTTACATACTTTAGGGGCGCCTGGGTGGCTCAGTCGGTTAAGCGTCCGGCTTTGGCTCAGGTCATGATCTCACGGTTCGAGCCCCGTGTTGGGCTCTGTGCTGACTGCTAGCTCAGAGCCTGGAGCCTGCTTCAGAATCTGTGTCTCCCTCTCTCTCTGACCCTCCCCTGATTGCACTCTCTCTCTCAAAAATAAATAAAAAGCATTAAAAATTTTAAAAAACCCTTACATACTTTAATTACAAAACATTTCATTACAAAAAATGCTATCATCTGAGCTTTCACTGGGTCATAATCCCTGATCACCAGATCATCATAACAAATATAGTCATAACAAAAAAGTTTGAAATATTGTGAGAATTACCAAAAATGTGACCCAGGGACATGGAGGTGAGCAGATGCTGTTGGGAAAATGGCTCCAGGAGACACTTGATGCAGGCTTGCCCCAGACTTACACTCTGTAAAAAAACACAGGGGGTGCGAAGCGCATGAAAGCAGAGCTCGCCAACACAGGGTGTGTCCCTGTGCAGCTGGGACAAGCGTGTGTGGACGAGACTGTGCCACTAGCTTGCCCACCGCGTTCAGGGTGCTGCGGCCACCCATGTACATGCTCTCCGGAAGGCCTGGAGCACACAGGTCCTGTCGGCTCAGCCCATAGGGCTTGGCTCAGAGACTATCTGTGAATCCACATTATGTGACCAGGTCCAGAATTTGGTCTTCCACTTTGGGTGCTCAGAAACTCACTGCTGGTCGGAGCAGACAGGAAGGAGACTGAAGATACTGGCTCATACTAATGAATTCACAGAAGCCCGAGGTCTGTGGTTGTTACCGATGATGGGTACCGGTGAAAGCGTCCCGGCCACGGGAAGCCTGCATGGTGAGTGTATTCTGTGTTATCTCAGCTGCTCTTTTTTTTATTCCTTCATAACATAACCTATCAAAATTTGTAATTATTTTAGTGTCTGCTTATCTGGCAATTGCACCTGAGGGTTGAATGAGTGTTTTTAAAATAGTTTTAATAGGGTTCAATTTTTAGAACAATTTTAGGATCACAAGCAGAATTGAAGGGAAGGTACTGAGATTTCCCATGTACCCCCTGCCACCACGCATGCATACCTCACCCATTATTTTTTATTTTTATCTATTTAAAAATTGAGCTGTTTCTTTTTTAAATATTATTTTTGACAGAGAAAGAGACAGAATTTGTGGAGGGGAGGAGCAGAGAGAGAGGGAGACACAGAATCTGAAGCAGGCTCTAGGCTACGCGAGCTTTTAGCAGAGAGCCTGATGTGAGGCTTGAACCCACAAACCACAAGTTCATGACCTGAGCCAAAGTTGGACGCTTAGCCAACTTAGCCACCCAGGCGCCCCTGGTCTCACCCATTATTAACATTCCCCGCCAGAGAGGTCCTTTTGCTACAACTGATCAACCTATACTTTCGTGCCATTATCACCCAAAATGCATGGTTGCCGTTAGGCTTCACCATTGGTGTTACACATTGCGTGTGTTTGGACAAATATGTATAATGACATGCATCTACCTTCATAGGATCATACAAAACAGCCTCTGTGCTTCACGGATTCCTCCCACCTTCCCCCTTAACCCCTGGCAACCACTCATCTTTTTACTTTTTCCATATTTACTTTCTAGAATGTCATATAGTTGGAATCATGCAGTACGTCGCCTTTTCAGATTGGCTTCTTTCACTCAGTCATATGCATTTAAGTTTCCTCCTTGTCTTTTCATGGGCTGAGAGTTCGTTTCTGGTTAGTGCTGAGCAGCATCCCATTGTCCGGATGTCCCGCCATTTACTTACCCTTTCACCTACTGAACAACGTCTTGGTTGCTTGCGGTTTTGGCAATTGTGAATAAAGCTCTTGTAAACTTACTGGGTGCCTGCGTGGCCGACTTGATTTCGGCTTAGGTCATGATCTCAGGGTTCATGAAATCGAACCCACGTTGGGCTCTGCACTGACAGCACGGAGTCTGCTTGAGATTCTCTCTCTCCCTCCCTCTCTGCTCCTCCCCTGGTCATATGCCCTATTTCTCTCTCTCTGAAAATAAATAAGTAAACTTTTAAAAAAGCTGCGGTAAACCTCCACGTGCAGATATTTGTGTGGACATGTTTTCAGTGTGTCTGGGTGAATACCAAGGTCAACTGTTGTTGCCATTATGATTTTTCAATGATGAAAAAGATTTGATGAGGGTCCAGGCTATTGGGAAGGACCCGGTAGAAAATAGGATGCTGAAAGCCGAGGATGGCAGGGATAATATAGATACTAAGCTCCTGAGCGAGGACACCAGGCTTAGTGCAGCGATCATTCTTAGTCAGAAGGAACGACTCCTTATTGGTTGTAGTTGAAGGGAAAGAAGGGAGTGGAGTCAATGCAGGAAGAAAGGCCAGTGAGTTGGCATGAAGTTGAGAGAGTTCTCCTCAAGAGTTTCTATTTTCTTGGTGAAATTAGAGGTAAGGTCTTGAGGGTTTCAGAGGCTTGGTGGGGGCTTGGAAGAGCAGTTCTGGAGAAGGGCCTTCTCACTCTGGAGGTATTCCAGGCTGGCTGGCTTTTTGGAGCCCACGTGAGACTGGCAGCCATGACTGGTTGTGGTCCTGGTCTCTCGTAGCCCTCGAAACCCAGGGGAAGGCACGAGAAGGTGGACATTGGATTGTTTTACGGTAGCCTTGCCAGATGGGTACATGGAGTTCATAATACTGGCAAGAGTGTGGTTGAAAGGATGGCTTCTTTGAGGCTTTCTTCGCTTATTTTCTTGCTTTTTGAGTCTGTTTTCTGTGATAGGGTCACCGGCTGGGTGACTGAAGAGAGGCTAATGAGAGACTAACACGTTTCTGGAAACATCTCGGGGCAGTTTACTGGACTTTACTTATATTGAAGCCCTTCCCCAAATGCTACTTATATATTTCAGGACTTGGCAGTTTAACAGCTTAGGTAAATCAACACTCACTGAGAATTTTTTGTGGGCCAGTGTCTGAAAATATTAGAATGAATATTAAGGAACTTCTTTGTTCCAGAAGTTTACAGTGTAGTAAGAACGACACATGTAGTAATCATGTGAAGAAATTATAATGCGTTAGGTCCAAAGATAAATACCTTTCCCTGGTGCTCCTGAGGAAGGCTGGATGCTGATGGTGCCGTGGGTTCCCGGGGAAGGCTGGATGCTGATTCAGTCCTTTCCCCACTGCGCTGGACTAGCCACAGGCAGAAAAGCTCTGAGATTTGCCTCTCTGGTCAGAAGGGAGGCCCTGAAGGGCAGCAGGTCCAGGCCCGGCGGGAGTTCTGGTTTCCTGTCTGGATGTTGGGGCCAAGCTGTGAGCAGGGGGGATGCCAGGTTCCCTCAGGGAGCTGCAGAACCAGCAGGGGTGAAGCTCAGCCTGGCTGCCTGAGCGCCACAGCGTGGATTTCCCGTGGCAGGGAGCCCAGCAGGAGCCATATTGAGCTTTGGCAGATTGCGTTCTGCATCGGAGCTCGGGGGTTTGCTGCAAGGCCTCACCCAGCAAGGGGTCTGTCAGGCAGTGCTGTCAGGAAGGGGCTTCTGGACTGGTTTTCTCAACTGTAAAGCTTTGGATGCGTCCCCCCAGGCCACATCTCAGTAGAGCCGTCAGGGCTGTGTGACTCTTTGGAACGGACCCTCAGGTAAGGCGGCAGCACATGCTGAGGCCTCATGGAGGTTTCATTCTTGCCATCTGACAACGGAATGCGATCGATAGTAATAATAGTAAGGATCTTAGCAACAAATACTTTTACGACTACTACTGACATTTATTAACGTCTTGCTTAATGAGGGACATGGATTTGCTGTTTAATTGCTAAGACAGGCTAGAACGTAGACGTCGGGGGCCCCATTTTAAAGATAAAAGATAATGACTCAAGGTTTGAGGAGGTTGAGCAACTTGCTTGGGATCGTCCCCTGGAGATGACAGGGCTGCACACGGCCTGGGTGCATTTAACTTCAAGGCTCACGCTCTTCACCACTACCGCCCGCTGCCCCAGAGACATTTTTCGTCTGTGCGTGGCTTTCCAGTATCCCAGTCACTTCTGCCTCTGTTAGCTCACCTTAACTTCAGAGTTCTCCTGTGAAGCAAGCAGAACAGGTGTTACTGGCCCATGCCACAGATGTGGAGACTGAGGCTAGGTGACTCGTCCTGTAGCTTGGCTGGGTTTTAGCTGGGCCTTTAACCAATGTTTGCTGATTTGTATCCCACTCCAGTCTGGATGCATGGTTCAGTCTCCCTCTGAGAACAGGAAAGGTGTGAGCACATGTCCTTGGAGGAACCTGAATGCCTTTGGGGACAGCCCAAACCACACAGGGGGAGGAAGTGGCCCTGAGCTGGGGGTGTGCCAATACTGACAGTCGTGAAGCTAGCCCTCAGGTAGCCAGTCATCGAATTTGAAAGAATGTGCTGCTGAGGTCTGGGCCTGGGATTACCGCCTGCATAGACCGTATGGCTGGTCCCAGAGAGATGCTGATCCAGGGAAGGCTTACCGGAGCCTGGCTTGTTTCTGATGTACCCCTCAGTCACCCAAGGTTCTTGGTGCCCTCTGGCTCTCCCTCTGCACTCTTCTTCTTCATCATTAAGAATGATAGCCTCTCACACTTGGGCAGCACTCCACACTTGGCAGAGTGTACAAACATGAGTGATCTTACTGGCTTCCCATAGTAGCCATGAAGAAAACCAGGGGACACATCTTATAAATCATTACTAGAGGGCTCAGATGATTTTTTCTTCCTTTGTTTTTTAAGGTTCATTTATTTTTGAGAGAGAGGGAGAAAGAGAGAGGGAGAGACGGGGAAGGAGGAAGGGAAGGGGAGAAAGAAAGAGAGAGAGAGAGAGGGGAGACAGAGCTTGAGCAGGGGAGGGGCAGAGAGAGAGACACACACATAATCAAAAGCAGGATCCAGCCTCTGAGCTGTCAGCACAGATTCTGATACGGGGCTTGAACCCACGAACTGTGAAATCATGACCTGAGCGGAATTGGGATGCTTAACCAACTGAGCCACCCAGATGCCCCTCAAATGCCTTTTTCAAGATATGTAGGTTTTAGTGGTGGAACAAGGACTCAAACATAAGCCTGTATCTCTAACGTCTGTGCTCTTTTTACTGCCCTCAATGATTTCCAGAAACCCCTCTGCTCTGCCTCCCATCTCCTCGGGGCTTCAGCATTCTCAAGCTTACGTATTACTCATACTGCTTTAAGAAGATTCTGGTGACAAAAATGCTTAAATGCTTAAAACTTGGTGGGAATTCCCGGGGATGATGAGTTCCCTGGCCCTGGAAACCTTTCACCAATGCCTTTCAGACCCAGACAAGTAGGTGTATCCACACTTTGTTATCGCCGTGGTCCGTTCTCCAGAAGTCTCCTTGTTTTACCAACAGACCCTCTCCCATGGCAGGGCACATGTCTGCTCGTCAGTGCAAAGGCACACTCACTGCTCTGCCAAAGTCGTGCCCTGCCTTTGGTGGGTCAGAGGCTCCACCTTCTAATAGGAGAAGCACTAGAATTTTTATTAGTTTGTCATTTTGAAGAACTACTTTTGGCAACTGCATGGCTATCCTTTCTCTTCATGGTGAGCCAGCCAAGGCAAGAGACTTCGAGGGTGTAAGGATGGGGATAAAAATTACCTCAGAAATTTTACAGGTAGAATGAACCATAAGATATCGGTATGACCCCCTTCTTTTATAGATGTATGTATCCACTGAGATTCTTCTGGCTACAAGTAACAGAAGACCAACCAGCCAGATCTTACATCACAAGGACACGTGCCGTCTGCTTAGCAAGAAGTCTGGAGGACGCTGTAGTCTAGGTTATTTCATTGGCTCCGAAGATGCGGGTTCCTCCAGTCTTACCCGTCTGTCATATCTGTACATGAAATGTCTCCCCTTACAATTGCAAGATATCTGGCAATTGCAAGATATTAGTTCCAAGCACCACATCTCTTAGAAAAGGTCTAAAGAAGAATCAAGAAGGTATTTGGGGGATGGTGAGAGGGTTTTCCTCTTTTGTCTGTTTTTTTAAGCCTTTTTTAAAATGTTTATTTATTTGGGGGTGGGGGTCAGAGATAGGGAGACACAGAATCCAAAGCAGGCTCCAGGCTCTGAGCTGTCAACACAGAGCCTGATGTGGGGCTCAAACCTGCAAAGCAGGAGACCAGGACCTGAGCGGAAGTTGGATGCTTAACTGATTAAGCCGCTCAGATGCCCCAAGGCTTCCTTTTTTGAAAAGCAGTTTTATTGTCTGACCTACACATGCACGGTCTCTTCCGTTCTCAATGCCACTCACCAGAGTGGGACATTTATTACAATACATAGATGTATAGGGGCTCCTGGGTGGCTCAGTTAATTGAGTGTCCAACTTCAGCTCAGGTCATGATTTCATGGTTTGTTGTTTTGAGCCCCACGTTGGGCTCTGTGCTGAAGCTCAATCTGGATCCTGCTTTGGATTCTGTGTCTCCCTCTCTCTCTACCCTCCCCCTCTCACACTCAGCCTCTCTCTCTCAAAAATAAATAAACATTAAAAAATTTTTTAAAAATACATAACCATATATTGTCATAGCACTATCACCCAAAGACAATACTTCACCTTACAGTCATGCTTAGAATGTTGTGCATTCTATGGACTTGGACAAATGTATAAAGACAGTATCCATCATTATGGTATTATCCAGAGTATTTTCACCACCCTAAACATCCTCTGTGTTCTGCCCATTTTCCCCTCTCCTGCCCTCCAACCCCTTGCAACTAGTGATCTTTTTATTTTCTCCACAGTTTTGCCTTTTCTAGAATGTTATATTGTTGGAATCATACAGTATGTATCCTTTTTAGGTTGGCTTCTCTCACCTAGTAATAGGCCTTTCAAGTCCTTCTGTCTTTTTGTGGCTTGACAGCTCATTTTAGTGCCGAATAATGTTCCCTTGTGTTTACACTACAGTTTATCTGTTCGCCTACTGAAGGTCATCTTGGTTCCTTCCAAGTTTTGACAATTATGACCAAAGATGCTTATAAACATCCATGGGCAGGTGTTTCTGTGCACATAACTTTTCAACTCCTTTGAGTAAATACCAAGGAATGTGATTGCTGGATTGCATGTTTCATATGTTCAGTTTAGAAGAAACCACCAAACCATCTTCCAGATGCCGTACCATTTTGCATTCCCACCAGCCGAGAACGAGAGTTCCTGTTGCCCCACATGCTCATCGACACTTGGCATCGTCAGTGTTGAGATTTTGGCCATTCTAATAGGCACCTAGTGGTCACTCATTGTTTTAACTTGCATTTCCCTGAAAACATATGATGCGGAGCATGTTTCCATAGGGTATTTGCCCTCTGCGTGTCTCCTTTGGTGAGGTGTCTGTTAAGGTCTTTGGCCCATTTTTGAATTGCGTTATTGTTTTTCTTATTGTTGGGTTTTAAGAGTTCTTTGTATATTTTGAGTAACAGTCCTTTATCCAATTATCTCTGTTTTTCAAGGATGAAACTCTTACCCAGAATCCCCTCAGCCAATTGCTCCATATATATCATATAACCTTGACTGCAAGGAAGGCTAGGTTGGTATGAATTCAGCATTTATAGCCTCTGCAGTAGGAAGCAATCAGAGAGAAGGGGTCTGAAATGCTTAGTGAGTGGCCAATAGGTGGCACCTAACCAGTGGATATCCTGTCATCTTGAGAAACGGTGGCACTTCTCTGAAGTCACATAGCCAGTGGGAGCTAGGACTAAAATCTACATTTTCAGTCAGGTTTCCAAAATGGGCAATAGAGTGTTTGGAGAGGAACTCATGTATCAATTCATCTCTTCTTTTCTGATCCACAGAGATCACATGTCTAGCTTTGTGCTGATCAAGACCCCAGAGCTGTAATTTGGAACCTGGTTCTTGGTAGAGCAAGGTGGCCTTGGTGGCCAAGGGACTCTCAATTTTTCCTTTTGTCTTTTAGCTTGTGGGCAGACACCTGGTTGATTGTCGGGCCATCACAAAAAATGCTGATGTTTCTTCTGTCAGAATTCATCTATTGCAGGGTGTTGGTAATTTTATTTTATTGGTCAGAGGACAAAAGAATAGTACTTGAGTCTCTAATTCCCCTAAGGTGAACTATTTTAGAAATCCTCAGAAAATCAGGTAGGAGAAGATCATAACCCAGATCAATAACTGCTTCCTGGACTGAGAGCAGAAGATGGTTTATTTATGTGCCTGGGATGTTGTTGAGGGCATGCTCAATACCCAGGCCTTTGATCACATGGATGGACATAACACCAAGCAGTGAATTATTAAAACCAAGAGAGACTTGCTTGGTTCGCATCTCCTTCTGTGCTGATGCTCCAAAAAACAACTTCTACTCTCATGACTTCCTAGAAAAACTTCCCAGAGCTGTGATTTGGAATTGCTTTCGCCAAAGACCTTAAGTTCCATATAGGTCAAATCCATCACACACAATAAGTGTATTCCTAGGAGGGTATGTGTAAGTGCTGTTTGGGAAAAATCACATAGCACTTTATTGCACTGGAGAAGCAAGCAAGCTAAAGAAATCCTAAGCCCAATCCTTTGCAAACAGAGGCTCATTTTTGTAATGCTATTTGTGATGCCAATAAGCTCCACTCTCCGTATCTACTTAGTGTGTGATATACTGAGTTGGAGTTTCTAGGAGATGGGGCCACACTGTGTTTCCATAGCAAGAAAAGATCATAAGATCCTGAAATACTGGTTTTCCTACACCTTGAACCATGAGATTCTGCCTAACAGTAGAAGGGCTGAAAATGTGTCAGGAGCCACTTTAAGACCAGTAATGTGATTGAGAAAGTGCTGTTGAGAGCACTGGAAGAGCATGGTGGAAAATTAAGGTTTGTGTGGAGAATGCAGGGATGCATTTGGTATGCATAAGGGCACTGTGGTCCTGTGGTCGGATAACACGGATGTCCTGCAAGACTGACCACATGCTTGTGGGCCTGTGATCACCACCTCTCATTGTAAATGAACAAAAAGTCGTCCTGGTTTGGTGTATCGGTCTCTCTTCAGGGCTGATATGCATTCTCTGTTTCCACTGCCCCTTTCCAAATTTTTAAACTTTGTTAGTTTATGTCTATACAGTGCAGGTCCCTGGAAGCTTTTCATTTACACCCTTCACCAGATGGAACTTGAACTCCCCTCCCAGATGTTCTGAACGTGTTTCTTGGGTATATTCCAAACATAGGAATTTCCAGAGGAAGATGGATCTATTTCCATCATATCTGGTCCCCCTTTTTTTCTGGGTATTTTCTAGCATCTCAAACCCTATTCCTTTCTCAGCTAAGGCAGTATGAGGCACCTTCTCTTCATCTTCAAACAACCAGGCCTTTTGGACCTCGGAGTTTTGCTCACCCTATGCCTTTCTGGAAATCTGCCCACCCCAATTGACTGTTATTGAACAAAATGCCTTTGGTTCCAAAGTTTAAAAACCAGGCAAAGCTGGCTTATGAAAGAGAGAGAGATTTTCACTAGAAAGACAAATGAGGGGGTCATTTAAAGGCCTCAAGGGTGGTGATGTAATCGGGCCTCAGGAACAAGGAGCTAAGAGGGCAGAGAGATTGTCCCTCCTTGTTTCTCATCTCTGCTTCTTTTTTAGGCATCAACTTCATTCTTTGCTTTCTGCTCACTGGCTTCCTTGCTCCCCATGTGGGTGGTGGAAGGTGGCTTCCTTCCAGCTCCCAAGTTTACAAGCTATATTCTCACCTACACAGAAAGGCTAAAATTCTCTTTCCAAAGGTGGAGGAAGATACTCTGATTGGTCCATTTTGTGTCAATCACCCATTCCTGAACCAATCAGCTACATCTAGAGGCCAGGATCAAGCAGCAGAAAATATACTGCTGTTAGTACAGTGCCTATGGGATGGATGGGCAGGGAACAGGAGTAGGCAAGTCAGAGGATGTCTGTGCTCTCCCTTCTCCATGCCTGTGAGATAAATAGAGTCACCTCTCCCTCCCTTCCTCCCTTCTTTCCTTCCTACATTCAGTAAATATCTCAGGCAAAATGCCAGGTGCTATAAATACAGCTCTGAACAAAAGCTGGTCCCTACTTCAGAAGTCTTGTAGATGAGCAGAGAACACAAGTTAAGAAAGTTCTTGCTTATGCTTTACAACCCAGTTCAAAAATGAGTCCCATTGTTCGGAGAAGTCTTCTCCGATACTCTCCCTGCCCCCCATTTCTATTCCCTGTGACCCTGCATGCCTACCTCTATGGTAGCAATCACATTTCATTACAATATTATTTCCATGATTCTGTCTCAGTAGTCTGGAAGTTGCTGGAGAAAAGAGATGGCCTTTGAATTCAGGGTAATTGGCCCAAGATACATGTTTCATGAGAGTAGGTTGATTGAAAGAAGGTTGATTGAAAGAACTACTCTCCATGGAATCTAAAGAACAAACAAACAAACAAACAAAACCAATCAATCACACAAATGAATAAACAGACAAACAAAAAGCAGAATCAGACCTATAAACACAGAAAATAAGCTGGCGGTTGCCAGAGGGAAGGGCGTGGGGGATGGGCAAAATGGATGAAGGGCAGTGGGAGATGCAGGCTTCCACTGTATGGAATGAAAGACTCATGAGAATAAAAGCCAGAGCAGAAGGAATATAGCCAATGATACCGTGATGGTGCTGTGTGCTGATAGATGGCAGCTACATTTACAGGGAGTGTAGCATAATGTTGAAACTTGTCGACTCACTCACTCTGTGGTACACCTGACACTAATGTAATGTGGTGTGTCAACTCTACTCAAAAAATTAATTAAAAAAAAAAAAGGAAGGAACTGTTCCCCTTTAGGAAAGAGAGTGTCCAGAGGCTGCCATTTCTCCTGCGACAGAAGACCGAAGAGGGTTCTCTGCATAGCTACATGTATCATCAGGGTGGTGGCTTGGCATCTCTTGGGAAGACAGAGCTACCTCGAAAACACACCGTTGAGTCTGAACAGGAGTTGGAGGAGTTAGCCTGATTTCCACAAGAGCAGTAATTGACAGCCCTCAACAGTCCCTGTGGGAAATGCTTTACTGCCTGTTTTCATTACACAGAATGCAGGTCAGACCATTCATCTGATGACTTTGTTGAATCTTGGAGTTTTCCTTCCTGAAAGGGAGGCTTAGAACCGAGGTGTCCCCCTTCTGACCCCTCCATTATTCGTTATTTCCTTCCCCCATCAAGCCCCTTATCCGTGATAGGCTCCAACTGAGGCAATCAAGATGTTCAGTTTATTGAAGGGGAGAATAAGTAAAATAATTTGCCCAAAGCATACTTTGAGTGAGTCACACAATAATTAGCGGTACCCACGTTTGATTGAAATGATCATGTTTTTTATTTTTTTAATTAGAAAAATTTTTGAAGGATTTAGCTGGCGCTTGTTATGCTCAGAGAACTGACTCACCGTCCTTTTGCATTTTGGAGTCAATACCATTGTTAGGCGTCAGTTTGCAACAATGCATGATTGGCACCCGAGAGCTCCACGTCTTCCCCCGTTTTCCTGAGTCAGCTGTGAGTGGCAGGAGGCAGGAACATTTCTCCCCGGTCTGTGCTTCTTTGCTTGTGTTTTGGTTCTTTGGTTTTGCTTCTTTGCTCATTCCTCAGCGTCCTTGCTGGATTCTGCTCTGGAGGTGTTAGATGTGTTGGAAGGGAAGTTTCTATTGCCTTTGCTCATTCTCTTCCTTTGTGCATTCTTTTTATTCCCCATTCTGGGGAGAAAATCGGGGGAAATGGTTCCCTTCTCCCCACCTTGTTTCAGGCAAGGGGATGGTGCAACCAATGGCTGTGTCAGCTAGCAGAGAGTTTTCTTGCATCAGGATGCCTTCGGCTCCCTCCTCTGTAAAAGGAGGTTAGCAGTAGAAGAGACCACATGAGGTGGTGGAGAGAAATAAAAGAGAAAGTAAATAAGTGAATCCATGCAAACTCTTAAAATGCTGCATGGCCCTTGGTGAGCACTCAGTAAATATTAGCCATTGTTAATTTTGCTGACTTTCTAGATGCTCACCAGGATTTCGATGCAGAGAAAAGCAAAAGGATCAGGATTCATCCTTCTGCTGCTCCTGGGTCTGTAGTGCCATTGTCCTCACGAGCACTCAGAATCCTGAGAGGACATCAGCCATGGGCTGGGGCCCAGACCACAAGGGCTCCTCTCCCAACTTGAATATCTAAAAATAAACGGAGAGCCTCTGTGCATACGTGTTTTTAATCTCCTGACAAAGAGTTTTCGCTTCCATTTATCGTTTACTTAAAGTATCTTTTCAGATAAACAGTGAGCAACTGCTGAAAAAGAGCAGCTAAGAAACCGAGATTCTAATTAACTTTATCTCTAATTGTGAGGTAGCTCCGAGTCCCTGTTTTTTGTTTTGTTTTGTTTTTGGTAAACAAGGGTAAGAACTACAAAGATTAATGAAGGTTGTCAAGACTGGTGGGAGGACAAAACGGAAAATCTCCATGATGATATCTTATGAAGGCATATTTTGCTTCATTGCATTGCGTAAAGCCCGTTGAAGGTAGAACAGTTAGTTCTGTTCTCATGTGTAGAAGAAGCGAGGCACAGAAGAGTAGCCTCTCCCAGAGCTTGGGTTTGCAGTTCCTTCCCCTCCTCCTCTGACAGAGCCTCTCTACTTTGCACTGTAATTGCCTTTTTCCTGCCTCCTTCTTCTCCCAGAATGGAACTCCCTGAGGGGAGAACCCTGTCTTGTTCTCTTGTCTGTCTCAAGGCCCGGCACGCAGTATGCAGTGCTCACTACTGCTGTAGAATGAATGAATACAAGAAGGAATGAAGAGGGCCAAGGCCACAGGCCTAACATCCAGTGGGACTTAGGCAAATACTTGTTGACTCCTCTTCAGTTTCCCCTCCCACAGTGGCCATGAAGTTATCAGAGGATAAGGAGAAATGGTAACAGATCAAGCTAGAAACAAGAAGCACTAAACCAAGACTCTAGACTTTCTTTGTTTTTTTTTTTTTTTAAGATGGGACATAAAAAAAAAAAGCCTTCTACTTTGACCACATTCATCATTTGCCGTAGATTTATGGAGGATTTGCTCTGAGTAGGGCACTGAGCTCAGTGATGCAGGCTTGCCGGCTAGTTTGGGAGGAAGAAGGGATGGGTGCGAAGAGCTTGCCCCGAGTCAACAGTGAGAAGAGAAGGTCCTAGAGAGACAGGGGCAGGAGAGAGGGTGACCTCATGGAAGGTGCTGGGTTTGTCCCGGGCCCTGAAAGGGGACGTCTAGAGGGTCAGAATAGCGGAGGAGACCCGAGGAGGGGGCGGCACGAGAGTGGACGTGTTTGGGGACTACCGGGAAACATGTTCTACTGGATTCTCGCTGGAGAGCACAGGGCCTCACAGGCGGGTGGCAACTTCCCTCACGTCTTCTCTCCAGGCTAGCTCGTGGTGACGCTATACTGGTCTGCGCTGTAGCTCTCTAAGACTTTTATTCACCCAACAGAGTTGGGTTTTTTTGGTCAGAGGAGTCAACATTAAAGATGCCGTGAGCGAGAAAGAGGAAAGTTGTTCGAACAAAGGAAATGGTACATTAAAATGTGCTGAATCTCTCTCCGAACCTCCCTCGTCACCCACTTCCCAGCACGGACATTTCAGTCAGACACAAACAGGCTTGAGCTTACATTTTTAAAAATCGGACAGTTTCTGGATCAGCTGAGCGAGTTGACGCCACCACTCTGAATCTGAATTTACTCAGTTATACTGCAGAGTAAAGAAACGACCTTGCAGAATTGCCATGAGGATAAAAGGAGAAAGTGGAGGGAAATGCTTGTGAGCAGCCGGTACACACTAAGTGGTTCATTGGAGGCCGTAGGTTCAGCCTCGGATGTCCACAGAGAGGAGGCAAGCGATGTGATTGCATAATTGGAAATTAAATATCAGGCGTGTACACGAACTGTGGGCAAAAGAGGGCGCGTGTGCTAACAGGCACCGTTCATACTCAGGAGAGCCATCTAATTGTTATTGCATTGGAATTTGATCCTGTGTCGTCAGATCTTTTTTTTTTTTTTAAAGAGGTCAGTAATCTAGAATTTTATATGAAATCCTTTGATTTCAAATACAGCGAGTGTGGCTGGGATTACTAACTGCCTCCACGCTCCACTTTTGCTTTCTTTCTCTCCATCATGGAACCGTCAGGCTTTAGTTAGACCCATACTCTCCCCTCCTCTTTCCCTCCAGCTGGTAGATAGTGTCTCTTCCAGCTTCTGTTGCAGCCAAGTGTGGCCACTGATCCACTTGTATTCGCTAGAGCATGAACACGAGTGAGGTGCGAGGTTGTGGTCATGTTGCTAAAAAGGAGCTCCTTGAATTCCTCTCCCTTTTTCCTCTTCATATGGGTGGTGAGCCTGTTTCAACTACATGGATGGGATCATCACTTTGGGAACACCTGGGAACAACCAGGTAGGAGCAGAGTTGTCTACACCCTCAGATTACTTCTCCATCTACATCCTTCCTGGGAAAGAATTCAATGTCCGTCTCAATTAATGCACTGTTACTTGGTTTGTAATGATACTGTAGGACCGTCACCTTAAATAATACAACTAATTCACAAGTGAACAAAATAAAGGAAATATTGTCCGTATAAAAAATGTATTCATGGCTGAGTTTGCTGATGTGCTATTAGTCTTTAAAAGAATTAAACAGTGTAAGACCCAATCCATGCTGGCTAGAAACTTTAGTCCCACTGGAAATACAAAGCAATTAGCCCACGATACAAAGTAAGAGTGTGTAGCCTCTGAAAGCTATTCAAACACATCAGGTACCAACTAAAGACCTTCCACATCTTTCACTAGGTCATTGGTAGTGCATTTCCACTGCCAGAAGCCTTAGTGTAGCGACCGTCAAGGTGGCGCAAGTTGGACTGGCGACAGGTGCATTCTATGCCTGCTGGTCCTAGTGACCCTCCAGGAGACAGAGAGATTTGAAGACATGGCAGGTGGGGTCCCTGTTGTTGAACACCCACATTTGTATCATTGAAACGCTCTACTCCAGTTTACAGGTAGGAAGCTGTGGCTGAGAGATGAAGTAAACTTTCTTGTAATAATCGACAGAGCAGGGGTTCAAACCCATCACCTGCTTGGTGCAGAGGATTTCCTTCTTTCTGCTGCCCAGCTGTCATCATATCTTCTTTCTTGATGTGCTGCAGAGGGCCGAGTGGTGTTGTTAACGGTGTCAAAGGAGACAAGGAGGAGAAATCAACTCTGAGATCTCTGTCTGGCATCATAAGCATTGCTTGAAATAAATTCATGGGTAAGAAATTCAAGAGAAGAGAGGAAAAAGATGAGGTGGAAGAAATGCCCCCCCCTTTTTTTTGGTTCAAGTTTAATCACATTGGATAAACCTGGAAGTAACAAATGGTTTTTGGAGCATCATTTTTTTTTGAGGTTCCCACAATGCATTTTGATCTCCAAGAAGAGAGGCTCATTAAACAAGAAGATTATCTGCTTATTTGGGATGACAAATCTGTTCTTATAATCATAGCTGCAAGTACTTGGGAGCCTGATCATAAACACATTTTCATAATCCTTGCAAAGATTAATGAATGATAATTAACTTTATTCAATGGCAGAAACTTTGGTTTGGAGTACATGTCATAGTAACAATTCCTGCTATTCATATTCCAAGATGAATCTGCATAATGCATTCCTGACAATCCTTGTGTTTCCCCCTCCCTTCAAATTCGCTGGTAGACTCTTCATTTTACAGTATAAAATAATTCCACTATTTCATGACTGTCAAGTTACCGCTTTAAAAAAAAACACACGTCGGGCTTTAGGTCTCTGGTGAGCCAGGGCCATTACTCAATATTAGTTGACTTTGTGGCTTCAGGAGCCTTTGTTTCCTTTACCTTAAATGAACTCCCGGTTCAATATTGAGGTTTTAAGAACACCGAAGAGCAGTTCTGAAATTACACAGTTGATGCTCTTAATTGCAGCGTAGGGCCTGGAGACCTTCGCTGAGTTGCAAATTAATAAAATCCTTCCGAAGTGGAAAGGTCATATTCAGAGACTGGAGAATTTAAGGAGACCACATAAAAGTCCGGGAAGGCATCTACACCTGCACAGGCAGAAATGTACCCTTAATGCAGCCCTGATAATTAGTGAGGAATAAAAACAGCGGTGGTCTGAGCCCCCAGGACAGGAGTAGCCGGGGAGAGGCGCCAGGTGGGCGAGTGTCCTGCAGAACTGTGGGGAGAGAAACACATGCCACATTTGTCCCCTGTCTTTCCTCCACACCCCAAGGTGACAGAGAAAGGAGAGCTTCTCTCAGTGCTGCAAATTCGGCTCATCCCACTGCTCAGCCCAAACGCCGTGTGGGAAGGCGGAGGCCACGGAGAAGGGCTGGGGTTTCCTGCTCCATCCCCCGTCCCTTGACCGGTCCCTTCTTTCAGCTTCAAAGTCATTTCCGCTCTTGGAGGTAGAACTCACTCCTGCAGATCTTACAGAAGATATTATTCAAGTCGTAGCCGTAGAATGGGTCCTTACAGTTTCTCTTTCCGCTAAGTGGTCACTGCGTTTCAGCTCATCCCAGCTTCTTGGGCCACAGCAACTTCCCGTTTTCATCCGTGTTTTCTCTCCGTGGCTTTCCTGCTTTCCTGTGGTGATTTGTTCCACAGACTCATTGTTTGTTTCTCTCCGTTTGTTTCTTTCTCTCTCTTGCTTTCTCTTTCCTCCTCCCTCCCTCCCTTCCTTCCTTCGTTCCTTCTTCCTTACTTCCTCTCTCTTTCCTCCTCCCTTCCTTCCTTCCTTTCTTTCTTTACCTTGTTACAAGGTCCCTGAAATACTTCCTTAAAAATTTTTTTTCTTGCGTTTATTTATTTTTGAGAGACAGAGACAGACAGAGCATGAACGGGGAGGGGCAGAGAGAGAAAGAGACACAGAATCCGAAGCAGGCTCCAGGCTCTGAGCTGGCGGTCAGCACAGAGCCCGATGCGGGGCTCGGACCCACGAACCGTGAGATCATGACCTGAGCTGAAGGTGGACGCTCAACCGACGGAGCCACCCAGGCGCCCCCTGAAACACATCCTTTTTAACTTTTTACTCATATGATCTGTTCCTGTGACCTTACCTTTCTGACTCCAAACTCTTTGATTTTTAGGAGCATAGCCTCTGGTAAGGGTGGGTTTTTCAGCCCATGACTAGAGACACGTTCTCATCTCCCTAAGAAGCAGAAAATTCTCTGGTCTCTCAAAACTTTTGAACCTCACAAGGGTGGGGGCAGAGCCTGGGCTTTTAGCTCCATCTCTGTACACCCCAGTTCCCCCATTTTCCCCGTAAAACAGAAGCCCACCCTTCCTCTTCCTGCAGTGTATCTAGCAATTTGTCAATGTTGAGGCAAAATTCGGCCCCTTCCCTGGTTTCAGCAAGAAATTCAAGTAGGTTTAGTGAGTATCTGTGGGGTCATCGGGAGCTCTTCACAAAGCACAGAGCATTTCTCTCGGAAAATCTATTCCTTTATTCTCTCCCTTTGTCTTCCGTGCCTCTTTCCTGCCTTCTCCAGGGGTTCTGCTTTTCTGTGGGTACTTAGTCCCCGGAGAGCTCAGTTTCCTAATTTTCTTGGCATCTACTGTTTCCTCTCTTTATTATGTAAAGTAGCTCTCGGCTCCCCTGAAGGAAATCTAGTACCCAACCCACTACCTTGCCGGGGAGGCTGATGCTTCTGGAGTTGGATGAATGGGTGTATCACACAGCCTTTCAACAAAGCTGGCTTTCTCCTTGCAGAAGCATTCTCTGACCAGCTGCTATTAACAAAAAGACAAACATTTCTGCGTATCATTACTCATACAACGGGGGCTCTGAATACTTGACAGGGTTGCTGGAGGATAAGAGGAAATGGCGAACACAGAGGCTGTCGCACATTGTACTTTAGCATCACCAGCACTAAACGGAAGCAGATTACAGAGTTTTTGCCTCCTCTCTCTGAATCATGTGACCCCCGCCATCCCAAAACGTTAGCGGAGTTGTCTGAGCTCGCTCGTGGCTTCGAGCTCCTGAGGGTACAGCTTCCTCTTATCCATCCTTGTGTCTCTGGCACCTGCTGCAGTAGCCAGGGCGGAGTGATGTCGGATATATGTTTGTTCAACAATTGAATCTCTTGGCTTGTGGGGATTCTGGCACATTCTTAAAAAAAAAAAACATGATATGTAGAGAAAAAGATCTGGGAAGGGATGAAAACTAAGGTTCAGAGCCATTGCTGAAAACTATTCAGTGCACTGAAAGCACTTGGCAGAGAGGGGCAGGGAGGGGTGGGGAGGGACAGGGAGGGGCTGTGTTCATTCATTTATGGATCTCTAGCTCCCAACACAGTGGTGGGCACAGAGATACTTAGGGTCCCTGCTAATAATAGACTTCTCACATTTATTTTGTTGGTTAGCAGCTCATGTTTAATTTTTTTTAACCTAGTAAAGTACTTTTGTTTTAATCAGTAACCATTAATATTAATGAATGAAGTTTTAGCCCTATGAACTATTTATCCTAAGTCACCTACTCAAAAGCACAACAAGAGGATGAACTCTAAGGGCCTCTGTGCTTTCACCAAGTTATCACTGTACTTTGTCTCTTTGGTTCTCTTTCCATTGTTTGAATAGTCATAGCTTAACAAGAAGGAAGGAGGAAGGCTTGACCGCCTAGGATCTAATTGTGTGAAGATTCCTTTTCCTGTAGATTCTGCTTCCCTAGACCCAAGAGGTAGGTGTGTATTTTTAAAAATTTTTAAATGTTTATTAATTTTTGACAGAGAGAGAGAGAGATTGAATTAGAGAGAAAGGAAATTACCGAATCCAAAACAGGCTCCAGGCTCCAAGCTATCAGCACAGAGCCCACTTCAGGGCTTGAACTCACAGACCTGAGCTGAAGTCAGATGCTTAACCAACTGAGCCACCCAGGTGTCCCTAATTTAACGTTTTTTTAAACTAGAAACATTTTGTTTTTAATGGAGGAGGGTGTGTATTGGAAAAGCTAGGCGAAAAGTTGTAGCACCCTGGGAATATGCTAATAATGTGATGTCCTATCTGTCTGATATTCTTAAACATTTTTTCACCCGAGGCCAAGGACCCGTCTCATGGGGAAAGGATGCAGACTGGAGATGGGGGAAAAGCATAGATGACAGCTCTGAGCAATTCATATCAGCCCCCAAATTGTGCACCCAATTTGCGCAGGAGAAATGTCTGCATTGATCCAATCACCTTCTGCTTTCTACGAACGTGCCATTACTTGAATATGTTCCTGGGTCATGAAGGGCTCGTGCAAGCCCAGCTGTTTTCTGAAAATATTTCTTTCGATCACAGAGACAAGCACCCTGAAAAGGGCTTTTGTCAAATACATTTTTTCCACCTCATTAAATTTCCAGTGGTGTCTTAGCATCCATTACCAATCGACACTCTGGCTGATGTCACCTTGATATTTCACATTTAGCTCTACTGTGTCAAAAACGAATGCAAAATTCTCGGCTTTTCCCTAACTTCCCGGTATTCCCCTAGGATGTTGATTGTGAAATGAGCTGGTCTTGTATCAAATCCTCTAGCTTGGGAGGCAGTTGAACTCTGGCCCAAGAAAAGGATCTCTTATAAATGTATAAATCTTGATGTAATTTGTCATTAATTTTGATCACTTCCATTTGTTGGTATGTAGTGGTATTTTGTTAATTCCAGCGATTGGTGTCTGTTAATTATGAGGTTCTAAAATGCTCCTGCACGTTTTATGTCTTTAATAAGGAGGTTATGGAATAGCATTCTGGAGCATTCCCCACCAAAATAGTCCTGGGAAGTATGGTCTGCCTGACTGAACAAATACACGAATAAAATGCTATCTGGCTGGTGAAAGATCTTGCTTTCATTTTGGGCTCTTGTACCATAAGCTACTGTTCAAATTTACACAACTGCAAAATGGGAATACTGATTTCTACTGTTTCTTTATAATGGGCGAAATCAGTTTATAACTGATCTCATTCCAATATGAAGAATGCAACATTTTGGTGCTGACAGACCTTAGAAATCTCTTCCAACCACTTTTACAGGTGAAAACCCTGAGTCCAGAAGTTAAAAGACTTGCCTGGGGTTGTCTGTTACACCGCAAAGGCCGTTTCCATTTGGTTCTGTACTGGGGACTGCTGATGTTACTACTTGCCGTTGTCAGCATTGTATCAGGTTTTCTCGAATAGTAGGAGCACATCTGAAGACCCAACCCATTTGGTGGAATGTAAGTTATCCTAAGCCTTGTGACAATCTCCATGTGATTAGGTAGTCATGGAGGGCAAAGAAAGTCAATAAAACTCAATCCTCTTGCAGGAAATTAACAAACTGATGAACTTCCTGGCTGGAGGGGTATCTTGAGATCCAGATGGACACCTGAAAGAATCACATCAAATTTTCATGGAGGCAGTTAGTTCCCTCCAGTTGGAGCCATTCAGTTGTAAACTAACAATTAAACCCCAGCCTACAACATTAAAATGTGATTAGCGCTTCACTAATAATGCATAAGAAACATCAAGGTGATTATGAGGGAGGAAGGAGAAGGTCTGAAATACAAGAGGATTGATTTTCGGAGTATTTGCTCAGCATGCCATCACCACACCACTGGACGAGATGGTGGGATTTCTTCGTAAGATGCATCTGCTATTTTTAATTGTTGACAAGAATGGGGAGTTCTGAATCTTAGATCTTTGACTTCTACCAAGGAGTTTTCTAAAATTGTACGTTCTCTTCTGGTTCAGGTACTAGTCAAGAAGACTTCTCAAGCAATGCTTGAAAAGGCTGAAATGACATGAAGAGGCAGCTGAAAGGTACTTGAGAGTTTTCTGCGATGTGCATCACTAGTGCTTCTAGGTGGGGTGACATGTTCTTCGTTTCTACTGCCGCCGGCACAGACAGCAGCTAGATGAAGTTTTAGTGGGTCTGGGGTAAAAATTAATTACTGTTAATGGAGGGTAATATTATTCAGAATTCGTGGTTATAAAGGGGAGAAAGAAACCCAACTCAGACTTACTCAAGTGAAAAAATAATTTATTGGGTTTCTTAACTGACAAGATCATGGGCTCTCCACTCCAGAGAAGGCTTGTGGGAGTTCTCAATCCTGTGATCAGGATGCAATTTCTTCTGTCTTCTTCATCTCCTGGCTGGTTTGCCTGCCTGCTGCCTGTCTTCCTTCCTTCTACCCTTTCTTTCTTTCTTTCCTTCCTTCCTTCCTTCCTCCTCCCTTCTTTCATTCTTTCTTTCCTTCTTTCTTTCTTTCTTCTTATTTTCTTTCTTTCTTATTTTCTTTCTTTCAAGATAGTTTATTGAGATGAAATTAACATGACATAAACCAACCATTTTCAAATGAACGGTGGTGCCACATTCATAATGGTGCGGAACCATCACTTCTGTCTTGCTCCAAAATATTGTCATCACTCCAAAGTAGAAGCCATTATCCACTAGGCTGTTTCCCCGTATTCACACCCCCCCCTTCAATACCAATCTGTATTCTACTTCTGTCGATGTATCTATTCCTGATATTTCATATAAATGGAATCAAGTAACATATGGCCTTTTATGTCTGGCTTCTTTCACTTAGCATCATGTTGGGAGATTCATCCGTATTGTAGAATATATCAGTATTTCATCCTGTTTCATGGCTGAATAATATTCCACTGTACACATGGCTCACAATGTGTATTTCTTCACTGATGGACAATTGGACTGTTTCCACCTTCTCGCTGTTGTCGATACTGCTGCTCTGAATACGTGTGTCCATGTACTTTGTGTGAATACCTGTCTTTAATTCTTTTGGGTACTTACCTAGGGGTGAAATTGCAAGACTATATGGTGATTCTATGTTTCGCTTTTTGAGAAAGCACGGGACTGTTTTCCACAGTGGCTGAGCCACTTTACATTCCTGAATACGTACAGGTCCCAACGTCTCCATATCCTCACCAACATTTGGTAGCTATCCCTACTTCTCTTTCTGATTATAGCCATCCTGGCGGGTGGCACGTGGCGCCTTACTGTGGTTATCTAGCTTTGCAATTTTCCTAAGGACTAATGCTGTTGAATACGTTTCCATGTGCTTGTTGGCCGTTTGTATTTCTTTGATAGGGGCTGCTTCCTCTTGCAGGCTTTCACCATGTGGGATGGCCAATCATCTCTGTTTGGAGCAGAGAGACAATAGCATAATTGCCAACACTGTCTTTAAAAGTGGGAAGCACTTATCTTTTGTTTGAGACTGAGGGGTGCCCCAGAATACAGCACTTTCAG
This sequence comes from Helogale parvula, assembly GCA_004023845.1. NCBI lineage: Eukaryota > Metazoa > Chordata > Mammalia > Carnivora > Herpestidae > Helogale > Helogale parvula. The sequence continues at coordinate 178,683 of PJEM01003021.1, read as the reverse complement.
ATTTAAAACCAAGAAAGTCTCAAACCAACCAGGGCAAGTTGGTCACCAAAGAGGTGGGAAAGATGGTTCCTGGGATTTTGAGCTTATATGATTTTACAGATTAGCATCAGAGCGAGAAATAAGATGATTATCCCTTAATCCCACGAACAGTCATGGTGACGGTTTGGCCCTTTTAATCGGCCTGACTTGGAATAACACAGATCCATCCCTGGACTCCTTGTGGCCAGGGAGGTGGACTACTGTGACGTGGAGAAGCATGTGTTCACCTCGAGTTGAAAGCTCAGCTTTTCAAAACCAGGGATGGAGTAGGAATACTCTGGAATCGGGGAAGTGATTTTTCAAACGTGGGGGTGCCCAGCAGACACGTAAATGTTCGTCACAGGCATCGGTATGCACTCACTGTCGTGCTGGAGTCTTGCACGTGGGGTATGTCATCCAGGGCTCACAACAACCCTCCAGGGTAGATATAATATCCCTTGGTAGGTATTAATTAATTAATGATTAACATCATACTTGGTAGATATTAATATTAGATGTGACAAAATTGAGCCTTAGAAAAGTTAAGTTACCATGCTCAACATCATTTAGTAAGTCAAAGCTGGAGACAGAATAGATTACTGTATTTTTTTTTATTGAGATATAATTGACATATGACATTGTATTAGTTGTAAGTGTGCAATGTAATGATATCTATACAACATAATGATTTTTCCATATATATAACATAATATCTGCATAATATAATGATTTTTACATATGTAATGTAATGATATATGTATATGAAAAAATGATTTAGGTTTATTCATAATATGGCACAGTATAAAAAAAACTTTCCAGGCAGCAAAGAGAATTGAATTTCAAAGCAGTTAAAGAAGATTCCTTCAGAGGACTTCGTGTTAGTCAGGGCCCATTCAGGAAAAATGAACCTCATGTTATTTTAATAGAGGTTTTAAGAAAAAGAATTTGTTAGAAAGGCATGTAGGTATTTAAAGGCAAAAGGGAATGCTGAGGTAACACATATAGCCACTTCAGGAAGAAGCTTCTTTCTCTGCAGCTGCGGGAACAGAGCTGCGAAGTTGGGGTTATTAGACTCTAGAATCTCCGAGAAGGGGTGTCAGATATCCGGCTGGTGCTGGTGTCTATGGCCGCTCCTGGGAGTATGGGAAGCATATGAAACCTACTACGGTAGGTACGTAGATACGGAGAGCAAAAAGGGAAGCAGAATCTTCTTCCCCTGCAGCCCGCACATCTCCCTGTTAGCACCCCCTGTAGGCAGACCCCAGCAGACCACCGGCTGGCAAAACGAGGGAAGTTTGAGGGCTTCTGGCTCCAGAAGCGTAGAGCAGAGCAGCGCAGGTCAGGGGCAGAGGGACAACAGCTTAATTACCAACACTGCCCTTGAAAGTGGGAAGCTCTTTTCTGTCAGAGTTCATTTTAAGACTGTTCGTTCATATGTAAAAGGATGCTTTTTTTTTTTTTACAATCCCAGAAACTTTTTATTTTCTGAAATTAAGCTGACTTTTCTAGATTTGAGGAATTAGCATGATTAAAGTTTGCCTTCCTTTGTGCAGGTGATTACTGGGCCTCTCCATAGTTCTACCCCAGTTAACATCATGAAACTTTCAGACCCAAATTCCTTTCTTTTTTTTTTTTTTTAAATATTTAACTAGCCTTCATGCCCAATGCAGATCTCAATGTGGAACCCACAGTGGGGCTTGAACTCACAACCTTGAGATCAAGACCTGAGCTGAGGTCAAGAGTCTGACGCTTAATCCACTAAGCCACCCAGGTGCCCCTTAGATTCATTTCCATCCTGTAATTTGCCCATTGAAGTATTGCTCAGAGCTGATGTGGAAAGATCCAGGGCTTTGGATCAGTCAATTTCACCGGGGCCATTTTGCTTGTGGTTTAACCTCTGCTGAGTTAATTTCCTCATCTTTTAAAGGAGCATAGATAATATCAATATCACAGGATTTTTGTAAGGTTTCCATGAAATAATATAAAAAACGTGCATGCTGTTTAGTAAAAACAAATTCCATTCCTTGTCCTTTTATTCAACCGTGCTACTTGAGGTCAGAGGGGAGTTCCCGACAGACCACCTCCCTGCAGGCAGAATCTCACCGAGACCTTGACAGACACGAGTGTCCCCCACATAATTCCCATCACTCTTTTCTTAAATCTCCCCTAATTAACCCAACGATTTAAGTAGTAGTGGTGGCATAGTATTGCTGAATATGTAATTATAGCCAAGTTCCCCGATTTCTCCTTCTGACTGGACTGCCATCCTTTCAACCAGATTGCTTCGTCCTTCCTCCTCTGAGAAAGTCTGGACCCAACGACTGGTAGTTGTCTTTTCCTGGCTCCCCTAAGCTGCCCTAAGACTTCTTCAGTGAAAACTGGGGCAAAGACCCATCTTCAAACTCGGCAGGCTGGACTCTGGTGAATTGTGATGCGTCCCAAGCACGCACGCCCAAGGGCTGGGAGGTGGTGTTTCTGAACTGACAGCAGCGCCCTCTCCTCGGGAAGTGAATTAGGGGGTAATGCTGGCAAAAGTGCCAACTATCTCTTGGGCCACGTCACAATGAAGTTATAACTGGATAAGTCGTCACAGATATATGGAAGTCTTGGGGGCCTGGAGGGTACTAAAGAATGCTATAGATAGTTGTGTTGTTTTCAGGAAATAATTGGACTATACTTTGCCTTTACTCATCAGGGAGTACAAACTAACTGTACCTTCTCTGCCTTTTACTGGACCAGCAAAGATTAGAGGTATGTTCCCCAAGAGTTTTCCTGAGTGCGGGGGTGAGGGGGCGCTGGTTCCCCAGAGGACTCTGCTACCCTCATTTCCAATAGGAAAGCACATCACGGAGCTAACTGCTTCCGCATCCTCATAGGCCTCTTTGCATTTGGGAGTTAGGAATCTGTGAAAGCTCAAATTTGAAAACAAAATTATTAAGTCACATGAGGACAGAAAAGCAGGGCAAATGCTCTAGCTGTCTTTTTTTTTTTTTTAAAACAATCTGTTTCCTTTTTCTCATTTCTATTTGTTTGTTTCTTCTCAACTTTTTATGCTTTCTTTGAATCAAACTGCTTCCCGGATTGGAAACTCGCTATGCTGCCTTTCAGCCTTGACTGAATTTTTACAGCAAGTCATAACCCTTTGGAAATAGGATTTATAATGGAAACGCTGACACAGGCCCAGCTAGCGCAGACAGAGAGGTGTTCTAATAATGCTGCAGAGTAATATTCTCTAAATCTAATACCCTATAGATTTTTCTTGCTGTGATTCATACTGACTCAATTCTTTCCCAGACTTCCCCAGTGCCAAAGCCTGTGGCCCGCCATGCCCACGACTGGCAAAGTCAAATGCCCCTCGGGCGTGTCTGGGTCACGTGGGTGTCTGGTAGGACGGGACGCAATTCCCACAAGAATAGACTAGGGGAGGGGACACAGACATGGAAGGACACCATGTCCCTCGAGTGAGGCTGCTTGTGGTGAGAGGCGTGGGCGCAGCTGATTGTAGTAACTCGGCCAGGACTCAGCAGCCAGGCTGCCCCAACAGGTGTTTGGAATGTAGTGCTGGGGAGCCATAAAGGAGGCCCAGAGACCCAGGCAGGTGGCTCCCTTAAAGGAAGTCTGGTAACTCAGTTTTAGTCCCCGGCTGTGGGTCCTGGAGTATTGGGGTATAATTAAAAAATATATATGATCTTTGCCCCCAGATTCTGGCACAGGCTTCAGAAACCCTTGGAATTTTCTGAGTGATAGGACTTGTTGTTCATAAAGAGTCTCTTTTTAAAAAAAATATTTATGTAAAATTTATTTTTGAGAGACAGACCGTGAGAGTAGGGGAGGGTCAGAGAGAGGGGGGATACAAAACTGAAACAGGCTCCAGGCTCTGTGCTGTCAGCATAGAGCCCGAACACAGGGCTCGAACCCATGAACCGTGAGATCATGACCTGAGTAGTAGCCGGATGCTTAACCAACTGAGCCACCCAGGCGCCCCATAAAAAGCCTCCTTCTACCATACCCGATTATATGCTAATGAGATGACTCAAGGTAGCCTCTCAGTCTGTCTTTCTTGCTTTCATGGTTATTTTATTTATTTAGAGAGAGAATGGGAGAGTGTGAGTAGAGGAGGGACAGAGAGAGAGGGAGAGAGAATCTCAAGCAGGCTCTGCACCGTGAGCCCAGAGCCTGATGCAGGGCTTGAACCCATGAACTGTGAGATAATGACCTGAGCCGAAATCGAGAGTCAGATGCTGAACTGACTGAGCCACCTAGGCTTCTCTCTTTTTTTTTTTTTTTTGATGTTTCTTTCTTTCTTTCTTTCTTTTTTTTTTTAGTAATCTCTACCCCCCAGTGTAGGGCTTGAACTCACGATTCTGAGATCAAGAGTCACAGGCTCTTCTAACTGAGCTAGCCAGGGGCCTCCTCAGATAGTTTCACAGGAGGGGCTGGCTACAGATGGTGATTAGGGTTGGGACTTTCAGCCCACTTCGTAACCTCTGGGCAAGGACGAAAGCTGGAAATAAAGTTCAATCACCAATGGCCAACGACTTAATCAATCAGGCCTATGCATCTGTTCCATCTGGACTTTCCTGAGTTGTATCCTTTGTAATAAAACTGTGATCCTAAGTATAGGGATTTCCTGAATCCTGTGACCAGTTTTAGTGAATTATCAAATGTGAGCGTGACCCATAGGAGCTCCTGAATTTATAATTAACTGGGCAAACCTGCAGGTATTCTGGGAGCTGCATTTTTGTGGGACTGAGTCCTATACCTGTGGGGTCTATGCTGGCTCTGGTACTTAGTGTAAGAAGTGGATTGTAGGACACCCAAAGAACTAGACAACTACGGTGTCGGGTATCAAGTGGAAGAGGGGACTGGCACCAGCAAGCTGGGGCCAAAATCTCAGAAAGAGGAAGACTTGGAATCAAATGCTCATTTTACTTGTTTACTGGATGTGGGATGGCAGACAAGGGATTTAACCTTTTCATGAACCAGGCTTAATAAAGCCTGGCTTTATATAGGCTTTTAATGACAATTTTGCTGATACTGTGTTTGAATGAAATAGATCACAGGTGGTCTCCTGAGGACCTATGATGCATAGTCATTAGGTGGAGTGCATCAGTTTTCCCATCCGTAAAATGGACGGAACAGATCAGTTAATTAATTGGTCGCATTCTCTTTTTTATGGTTGGTACGTAGTAGACAATCAAACATACTTGTGCAATGAATGAGTGAAGGACTGTGTAAATAGTGGGTAACTTACAAGGTGCTCAGACCTGGGGACAAATCTGGAGCTTCCCTGTACATCTGGGGTACACAGTACTGGTAGAGCTGGAGGGAAGGATGTCTCAGTTCTAAGATGTACCAAGCCGCTTACATCCCCTTTCCACCTCCTGCCTGAGATCAGGATTGGGTCTAGATTCTGTGGAGCCTGCAGGTGAAAACTGGGGCCCGAGTTATGGGGAGAAGGCCATGGAAGCGAGGGGGCGGAGCAGTCTGGCTTACACTGTAGTAGAGAAGCAGCCAGCGCAGGCTCAGTCCCCAAACCACCTGGATTCCGATCCCAGCTCCCTTTACCAGTTGTGTTACATCAGGCTAATGAACCTCTCTGACCGTTCATCATCAAAGAGGGGTTGAGCGCAGCTCTGACCTCACGGCTGTTGTGAAGATAAATGTTGGTCCGGAAAGTCGGGAGTCCCCCCGTTGGAAACCTGAAACTGTCCTCCATCCACGGAGGACCGGGGTGGGCAAGGAGAGACCAAGAAAGCGGCAGACGAGCAGTGGAACTTCCTGTCGTGGCCTGCCTTGCGCAGCACAAGGTGAGCGAATCTCCGCACCTGCCTGCCAGAATCTGGAACGTTTAAGAAGAGGCCTTCACTGGGTGGCGGCAGGTGCGGGGCGTGGAGCCTCCTGCACACGTTTCCCAGCAGAGGGCTTGGGCTCGGGCTGCGGGCTGGCGGGCGGGACTGACCTCGCAGGGCCCGGGACTGGAGGGACCAGCGCCGGCTCCCCGCTGAGGGCCTCGTGCGCCGCGCCCGAGCCTCAAACACCTGAACCGCGGCACACGTGCGATCCGTGTGATCACGTGTTGCCGCAGCCTCGGCCACGGACAGCTCAGGGGGCGCTCTGGGGCGGCGCTCTCACCGCGGCGGCAGCGGGCGGGGCCGGAAGTCCAGGCGCCTCGGCCTCCGCAGCTTCCAGAAACACCGGAGCCAAGCCGGGGAGAAAGGGGGGAGAGCCCCCGTCTCCCGGAGCAGCCCCATTTCCTCCCACAGACAGCCGAAGCGCGACAAGGGCGACAAGGTAGGGCCCGAGACACCCAGTGTCCTGCGGTGCGTCTTTTCCTCTCACCTCCGTGGTGGCGCGGTTTCTTTCGACTGTGGCTTCGTCCCTGGTCCCCTGGGTGAGTTCGTCCGTTGTCTTCTGGGCGACTTGGTCAGTTGTCTCCTGGGCAAGTTTGTCCCTGGTTCGCTGTGCGAATTTGTCCCTCGTTTCCTGGGTGCGTTTGTCACTGGCCAACTTTGTCCCTGGTCTCCTGGGCAAATTTGTCCCTTGTTTTCTGGGCGAGTGTGTCTCTTGTCTCCTGAGTGAGTTGGTTCCTGGTCTCCTGGCCAAGTTTGTCCGCTGTCTCCTAGGCGAGTTTGGTCCTGGTTCCCTGGGCGAGGTCGTCTGTGGTCTCCTGGCCGAATTTGTCCCTGGTTTCCTGGGCGAGTTTGTCCGTGGTCTCTTGGGCCAGCCGCAGTGGGCCCTGCCCCCGGCGTGTCGTGCTTGCCCGGAGCCTCGCTAACTGCTGTGGGAACAGGGGGGCTGGTGGGGAAGTGGGGGGGCCGACGGGCGGCAGGAGAAACGCCTGGTCTGCTTGCGTCTCCTCTGGGGAGCCTCCCAGAGCCCACTGCCTGGCCCAGGGGTTCTCCCAGCCTGGCCCACGTGTCAGGCTCCTGATGACCAAGTGGAGTGTGGGGGCTGGTGCTTTAGCAAAGGACATTGAAGACGGTCTTTGTAAAGACGTTCCAGACAAGACCGTGTAAGAGTCCGGTGCCCTGCTGCCTTTGCCCAGCTACTTAAGATGCATGGTCAGGCCTCGCCTTGGTCAGAGAAGGGCAGTGATGGGCTTTGTGTCGCTAATAATGGGAGAGATGCTGAAAGAACCATCTAGGGTCATACATAGAAAGCAGTGTTGGAGGGGCGCCTGGGTGGCTCAGTCCGTTGAGCATCAGGCTTCGGCTCAGGTTCCTGGGTTCAAGCCGCGCATCGGGCTCTGTGCTGACAGCTAGCTCAGAGCCTGGAGCCTCCTTCGAATTCTGTGTCTCCCTCTCTTTCTGACCCTCCCCTGCTCGTGCTGTCTCTCTCTGTCTCTCAAAAATAAATAAAAAAGCATAAAAAAAAAAAACAACAACAAAGCAGTGTTGGAGCCGGATGGACCCTCCGGCAGCACTGAGTCTAAGCGCCCAGGCAAAGGTCCTGGGGTTCGGAGAGGAGCCACTTGCTAAGGACGCTCATTTACATACCGCACGGTTGGGAAAACTGCCTAGTGGCACAGCTGTCTTTTTTTTTTAAATTTTTTGAGAGAGAAGCGAGGAAGGGACAGAAAGAGGGAGAGCGAGACTCCCAAGCAGGCTCCACTTGGTCATCACGGAGCCTGACATGGGGCTCTGACTCGGGAACCGTGGGAGACTGTGACCTGAGCTGAAACCCAGAGTCCCCCCCGGGGCCCCACAGCCGTCTTTGTATAGGCTTTGATGACAATATTGCTGCCGTTGTGGTTGAATGAAATAGGTCACAGGTGGTCTTGGAGGACACGGTGAGTAGCCCGTTGGTGGAGCGCCGCAGGGTGGGTGCACTTCCTCCGTGGGAAGGTGGAAAAGCTGCGGAAGCCCTTGGGAAGGGGGCTTTTTCTAGGATTCTTTCTAGAATCCTTTCTAGGATTTGGTGGAGACCTCCTGTTTTTCCTGCTGGTCTTTGGTTCTCCAGATCGTCCTTAAAAGCTCGAGGTAAGCAAGAGCAGCAGACGAAGGCTGCATGTTTTTCTCCTTGTTGAGCCTGAAGGCCGGGGGCAGTTAACCTCGTAAATTCAGGCTTTGGAAGAACACGCTTGTTTTTGTCCAGCTGGGCAGGCCTGGAGATTTGGCATTTTCAGAGATGCTTCATGCAGTGCAGAATGAGAGACATTGAACTCTGATGGAGGGTTCTACGTCTTCTCCTTGTGGTGATTTACTTTGGCTTCCTTAGGACTTTGGCTGCCACATGGGGCCGCTCAGTTTGTGAGCTGCACGGCCTTAGGGTCATGATTCCAAGATGTGAGTGGAACCCCGGGCCGTAATACTGGGATTCTGGTGTTGATTATCCCTGAAATGCTTTGCTTTGAGAAGCTGCTGCAGCTCACTAATGACTGAGCTACCCCACGTGTCTCTGCCTCTTTCTTTTTTTTTTTTTAGGGGGGGTATTTTAGCTTTAGCTCCGCCCTATTCTCTTGTGGGCTCATGCTGTCCTCTGACGTCCAGGGGAGCCCACACCAGGGGTTGATCCATTCTGGGGAGCAGTCATGAACTGCATTCTCTTCCAATCCATCAGAAAGAACATTTTGTCTTATCAAAACGTTCTTTTTCCAGATGTGGCACCTCTCAAGACTGTTGGCACTTAGAAGGGTACATCTGGAGACAAAATAACTACCTGAGTGAAAAATTATTGATGGTGTGGGCGATAGGAGCATTTTGGGAGTAGAGGGACTTTTGGAGGAAGCCCTCAAACTCTCCCAATTAGGATTAGCTCTCTGCTTCCTCTCTCCCATCCCTCCTCTGGCGTGCCTCACCCAAGGGCGGGACAGGTGTCCAATTAGTGCCTAAATATCCTTTTCTGGTTTTGCATCTCTCACTTGAGGGCAGAGTCTCTCCTTTAATTATCCCCAATACCACCCAGCCAAGTTAGGGCTTTACTCTTTCCCATAAAACCGAGCTTGGACACAGACTTCTCCCCTCCGCACTCTTCAGGACAGCTCAGAAAGGAATGCTTTTATGAAAAGAACTTTTGAGGTGTTTATGCGGGTGAACTTTCAGTAAAAGACAAAAAGAACCCTACTTAAACATTTTTTTCCTAAAATTTTATAACTGGGCAAGAGGGAAACAATCCAAGATTGAAATGGACGAGTAAGGTTGGTTAAGGAGGGAAACTTAGAAACGTCAGCTACAAGAAACCACCAAAATGGAACCTCAAATGAAGTATTGAGTTTCCTGTGTCAGCTTAACAGGAGGCACCAGGACCGTACGGCTCTCATTGAAGGGGAAAGATTCATTGGTTTGAAGAGAATAGTTTTTCCTATAATTCCAGTGGCAAAACACAGCCCTAATGGGATATATTTTTGAAAATATTGTAATGTGTTTTTTTTTTTTAACCCTTTCTGAGTTCTTGACTCTGCTCTCACCCTGCTCACTGCATCCATCTGCCTGCAGGTAGGCTGAGGGTGTTGTTTCAGAAGGACTACAAAGAATGTGTCACGTTTCCAGCTTGCAAAATAGAAAGTAAGAAAAGAGGCTTGAGAACCAGGCATGTTAGAGGAATCAAGGATCTGCCGACCTAGTCTAGGCCCTAACAAGTCAAGGTCTGAGCTTACAGGATTCATATCACAGAGTTCTGGTCTCCAGAGAAAGCGCCCTTACTTAAGAGAGGATTCCGGTCACGGAGTTGTTTTCATGTGTAGGGAGAGCCAGTCTGGATCTCGCAGTGTGGTCCCCAGGCCTGCAGTATCAGCATCCCTGGGGAACTTGTTAGATATGCGAATTGCCTGGTCCCACCTCAGACTGGAAAGGAAACTGTAGGGAGAGGGCTGGAGAATGTATTCTTTGACAAGCCCTCGAGGCGATTCTGGTGCACCCTAAAACATGAGAGGTACCAGTGTAGAGAAAACTTCACCCCTTCCAGACGGGGCGTTTGGGAGGGTGGAGGACAGAGGCATGAGGGATGGATATCTGTTTTTCTCTTCCCCAAACTTCAGAAAGGGAGGAGTTTTTAAAGACATGGAAGATGACAAGGAACAGAGTTAGTTCTCTCACCCATTACCCTTACTTGGAAGTCCATGGTGGCCATCTTTTAGGCTGGCTAGTGACTGAGGGTGTCACTAGACGAATTTGGGACTGCTGCATGGTTAGGCTGAGAGGCTTTGTACATTGAGCTTTCCCAGCCTTCCCCAAGACCCCTGTGTCACACCCAGGTCCCAGATTCAGCTGAGGGTCCAGCAAGGCTATTTGTTCCCAGGAGTGGCTCTCTTGGGGGGTAAAGAGGTTTTGAGCAAAGATAGCAAGTGGGTTTTCCAGGTCAGTACAGTTGGAGGCACGGTCTTATCCGAGAGGAGTCTTGAGAATCAGAAACCTTAGCCGGCTTGGTACAGGGCTTTCGTCAAGCTGAAAGAAAATGACACCAGCTACCGGTGGCCAAGGGACATTGTTCCAGAGTCCAAGACCAAGTCTCTCCTCTCCTTCCCTGTTATGTGAATTAATACATTCCCTTTGTACTCTAGTTAGTTGTGTCACTGGGCATGGAAAGTTTCTGGAAACTCTGCATCTCAGACTCCCTAGTGCCACGTGAAACTCCTCTGTACCTAATGTGGTCCTGTTCGGTGGGTCCTCCGTTTCCGTGAACGACACCGCCATGGATCCCGTTACCCGGGCTGGACGCCTTCCTCCTCTTTCCCCTCTCCTCCTCCTCTTCTGAAGGGGATCACTTTGCTTTGCCTGGGCTCCGGCCGCTGTGATGCCTGCCCTGGATTGTCATGATTCCTGCCTAGTGTCCCCTGCATCCTATCTAGCCCTTCCATTTGAGTCTCCATAATCCAGCAAGAGTGATCTAAGGCAAAAATTCATCATGCGTTTCACTGACCTGTCCAGACACTTCACCTTTATGATGCACTGTAAATCTCTAGGAAGCTTTATTGGACACATTTTCCTAATAGAATTGACCAGGAGGCTTTTATTCATGAAGTATTTCATGGGGATAAAGTTTGCTGAAAACAATTTGGGAAACAATATTCTGGAAGAATTTAAGGGCAAGAGTTCCCAATTCTTGCTTCCATGAGTAAAAGACCCTAGTTTGACTCTTATAGAATGTGTCATTTTAATAATAATGTACCTGACATTTATTGAATTCTTATTACAGGACAGGCATTGCTAAGTATTTTAAATGCATTATCTTATGTAACTTCCAAAACAGCCTTTGAGGTTGCTTTTATTATCTGCATTTTATAGACGAGGGGTAGAAGCTTAGGTCAATTTGCTCAAATTCACATGGGCATGCATGTAAATGGCAGAATTGGGATTTGGAACCAGGATTTTAAAATTCTGAAGCCTGTATGTTTAACCACAGCGAGTGTTTTTCAAATCATGTTTTACATAGCTCTGGAATGCTAGTTATGCCTCAGAAGCAGCTGCAAAGGAAGGAGCAGGGGTAGCAGGTGATGAGGAGGAGACCAGCTTTGTGAAATGGGGGATCCCTGAGGGCCACTTGAACCAGGGCGTCTGTGCCTTTGTCTTCTTTACAAATGGGGTCTCTGCACAACACTCCTCTGTGCGAATGGTTGGAACGTGTTGGCAACTACCGGAAAGGGACATTTTTTCCCTTTCCTCACCATTTCTTCTGAGCCTCGAGGCTGCATTTCCATGAAGACACTGAAGGAGCATTTGAGTGACACCTGAAGCTGGCTCATTTAGCTCGTGTCTTCGATAGTTCCTGTGTATGAAATCAAAGACTGTACCGGCTTCCTTGGCTGTCTTTGAATTTCAGGAAGCAGAGTGGGGAGGGTAGAGTAGAACACTCCTCCAAGCTTGCCTGTGCCTGGTCTCAGATACCAGCTTTAGGGGAGTGTGGTTTTTATCAGCAGAAAGCTGGCATGGGATATTGAGGGATATTGAAGAGACTGATGCATCTGAGGAACTTAAAAAGTGAAGCAAAGGGGAAAACAGACTGAGCAGAGGAGTTTTCAAAGGGCAGGTTCCTCAAGCATCTCAATAAAACTAGTTGGCAATTTGATTCATCATGAAGTCCCTTTTGCCTCAGTTCCCTGTTCCGGAGCTGCAGACTGGCTGGCACAGATCTCTTCCCTCTGGCTTGGTGGCTTCTTTCCTATTCTCATTCTCTTCGCTTAGACCCCATCTTGTCTCCTGCCAGTCAGGAGCAGTCTGCCTGAGCCTATCCTGCTGCACCGGCATGGACACCTTCTCCCCTCAGATGGAAACCTCCTGCACTTCTGGGGATTTCCGCTTCGTTTCCATGTCCTGTCTGAGGTCTGGACCCCAGTCAGGCTCCTTTCCCTAATCATGGTAGTTAACCCCTGGGCTTCAGTGAAGACTCAGAGGTTCCTAGCTTAGGGCATCCTGGTAGTTCCATAAATGCCAAGGGATCTGTTCTCTAGTAATCTGCTTATAACTCTGGTCTTCAGGAAGCTCTTCTGCTTTGTTAGTGTTTCAGCTTTTTGTTAAAATAATCAATGCCCCTAGTGAATTTGATGTGTTTGTTTGGAGGAGTTTGGTACCCAAGTCCCCTTAATGTTGGGGAATTGTCCAGTGGATACAAATCCCGGGAAGAAGACAGTATTACAGGATCTCCTAGGTCTTCTGATGTATTCATTTATTTTGTGGCTCTTTCGATCTACACAGCTCTTGGGGGCTCTGTATTTCAAGTGAACTAGGGGGCCACCACTGGTACCCTTCAATTCATAGGCAGCCCCTTAAGGCACACTTAAACACAGAATTTAGTCTATTCATAGGTACGAAGTATGGACACAGGTTAGAGACAGATGAGGGGAGGGCATGGGAGGTGACAGGGGAGAGGTTGCCAGGTTACACCCCCCCCTCCCCACCCCGTGCTTATGCGTGGAGTTACTTACACTGCTGTGATGTCTTAGCTATCGGCATATGCAACGGGGAGAAGAAGTATTGTTGCTGGAAAGGGCTTGTCATTGTTGCCCTCTTCATTTAGATCCTTTTGTAAAGCGAAGTTTCTTGAAAGCCCCAAAGAGGTTTCAGGACCAAGCGTGTCTGACGAGTGGTGGTGGCATCTGTGATCTCCGTGCTTCTCTGTTAAAATAAAATGAAAGGATGTCAGATACCTAAAAGCATGATGCAAAATTAATCCAACTTAGCACCTCCTTTCCTCAGGGATTCCTAAACCCGAAATCTTAGCCTTTTTAAAAGTTACTGCAAAGATCAGAAGGGATAAAAATGGTCATATTAAAACCCGTGGAAGAACATTAATTTAAATTATGATAATATGACCTATTAAGGAGATGTACGCTAGTCTCCCACCAGACCAGGCTAAAATAGATCAATTTTTGTGAATCTTTTGGGAAGAAAATGGAAGTTACTCTAGCGGTCAGAAATTAAAAATAAGTGGGAGTCGCTACAAGTTATTATCTTTCTCTCTAGTGGTGTTTACACAGGGAGGTAACGTGGCTGCTATTTTCTCAGGCTTTCTCCCCTTCTTTAAGCTCTGCACTTGGATGGAACTGTTTCAGAAGCTTCACAGATTCAGAGAAATGCCAAGCCGATAGGTTCTTGCCCCCATCAGAAGCAGACAACTTGACACAGGTGTTGATGCTGTAGGGAAAGTTCATTTGAAAGTAGCTATTAGGGCTGCTAATTAGCATTAGACAAATAGTTGACGTGAAAATTCAGGTCTGACCGACACCCAGGCCAACCTCTGACTTAGGGCACATTTACGAAGGGACAGAGCCCACAGCGGAACCCCTCCCGTCTTGCCCCTAATTTCAGTAGGCAAAGTCGTGATGTTCTCAGCCAGAAACTTAGGATCAGGGCTGGTGTAGCTTTACCCAGCATGCAGAATAAAATTTTAAGATAGTAAGATTTGGGGGGGGAAGGTATTAAAGATTTGGGTAGAGTTTGAAGCAAAAAAATCTTTAAGGTGGGAGCTAGACACTGAAGAAAAAAATGAATGCCTATCACAAGGTGCTAGCATCACAGAGATGATTCCTTAGAAATAATCTGCGATACCATATGGAGGTAATTAGAATATTGAGGAGTCTTGACTAATGGGTGTGCATGCAAACATATTTCTGATTGTTGAAGCCATTTGGACCCCACTGAATTTACTTATCGTTTATTCATTCTACAAATAGTTACTGTGACCATTACCTGTCAAGTGCTATTTTGGTGCCAAGGATACAATGGTCAATAAAAGCAAATTTTTGCCCTCATAAGTCTTTCACTCCCTGAGATAATAGTTCCCCTTATTGTAGTCTGATTCCATACTTTTTCAGAGGCTTTATTTCAAAGCCACTAAAGATCTCTTTGCTTTGGGTCATTCTATATGCTGCACTTAATGCTAGGTGCAGTATGTGAAGTACAGGTCTGTTTTAGTACAAACGGAAGTAGAGAGGTACATTTTTTGCTTTGGAATGTAGGCAGCATGGCAAGCAACTAGACAAAGAGCTAGGACAGAAGGATCAGATGAAAAGCATAAGATAATAGGGTAGCAGTGATTTGGGGTCAGTGCCAGGAACTGGTTGGTGAAACCAAGTGAGAAATCGAGAGTTGGGTTAGGAGGAGGCTTGATAGTGAAGATGCATTAAGAAGTCCCTGAGCTGGGGTGCTTGGGGGCAATTGGTTGCGCGTTTGACTCCTGATTTCGGCTTAGGTCATGCTCTCATGGTTTGTGAGTTCAAGTCTCCCATTGGGCTCTGCACTGACAGTGCTTGCTTGGGTTTATCTCTCTCCCTCTTTCTCTGCTTCTCAACCACTCATGCACACTTGCTCTCTCTCTCTCTCTTAAATAAATAAACTTAGAAGTCCCTGAATCAATTTAGAAGGTATTATGCTAAGTGAAATAAGTCAGACAGGGAAAGAAAAATGGAATACAATTTCACTCACATATGGAATCTAAAAAACAAAGCAAATGAATAACAAAAGCAGGATCAGATTCACAAATACAGAGAACAAACTGATGGTTGACAGAGGACAGTGGTATGTGTGGGGGGAGGGTACAGTTTCCAGTAATGAATGAATAAGTCACGGAACAAAGGGTACAACACAGGGGACACAGTTATGGAATAGAGTCGATGACCCTGTAGTCGTGTCCTGTGACGGCAGGAGGGAACAGCACTCCTGTGAGCAC
>PJEM01003021.1:130518-163460 GCA_004023845.1 Helogale parvula | reverse complement strand
AACCAGACGGGGAGACAAGACCATCTAATAGGAAGTGGTGGTTGCTAACGGAAGCCGGAGGAGTATTAGAACTGAGAAATTTGAAGCAAATACAAAAACTGTGAGGTGGCAAGGAAGGTGGGGATCTGGGGCCCCACCTGGTCGGGGGGTTCGAGAGCCCCTGTGCAGCAGGGTAGGGGAGATTGAAGGAGGCTGGCAGAGGGACTGTCCTGGGGTCGGGGATCTTGGTTGAAATGGGGAGGCTGGCAGGTAAGAACCGTGTGTATGCGGGGGCACCTCAGAGCCTATGGGGTCCCTTCGTTGAGGGCCAGTCTTCTTGAAAAGGACTCAGAAAGAAAGGTAACATTTGTAAGCACTGCCGTGCATCAGGCTGTATTAAAGACATTGTGCATATAAAGAACAGATATTTTTAACGCTGAGCTTACTGTTTCTACTCTGTTCCTGCTCTGCACACAGCAGGGAGAAGGGTTGGAGTCAGGGTTGCAGCTTCTGGAATGGTGATACGAGGAGTTTGGTGGATTCTTTCTACAGCAAAATAACACTTTGATGAAAATTACACACACACACACACACACACACACACACACACACATCATTGAAAACCTCCAGAAACTGTCCGTAGAACATAGAATGAAAGGAGATACATTTACGTGAGAACATCACCCCCGTCTCCGGGAGAACAAGGGGTCGGTGGCATTGGGGGCAGACCCGACGCGCATCTCCCCCCAGCTCTGCGCACACGTACCACTGTGAGCAGCTGCGGCCAGGACTAAGGCGGCTTTTTCTTCTCCGTGGGGGGGGGCCCGCTGGCCCTTCCGTGCCTGGCCGCCTGCAGCCTGTGTCCCAGAGCACTTTCCCAGGCAGCCGGGCTCCCGCGTGCGTGACCCAGGCTCTCGCTGCCCCCAGCCGCAGGGAGGTGGCACAGACATGCCACCCGGACAGAGAGGAAGGGCAGAGCACTCCACAGCCCTGTCTCAGAGGACTGGGTTTATTTGGAGCAGAAAACGGAGAAGTTCGCGCCTGGGGTTTGGTGGAAACAGGAGGTGTCGCGGTGGGAGCCCTTACGAGGGCTGGCAGTTCGTGGCAAGGGGTCCCGAAGGCTGTGCGTTCGCGCTGCACCCTCTCAAGCGATCTAGGCAGCCCGTGGGCGGACCTGAGAGCATGAATGAGGCCGCTCTTGGGAGCCTCCTGGGCATCGTCTGAAACCAGCCCCAGAGCATGGGGGCGGGGAGAAGCCAAAGGAAGAAGTAGGGCCCTCCTCGCCCAGGTCGGTAGGTGGTCGTACTAATAATAAGCAAAGGAAACGTCTGTCCAAGCTGGTCTTAGGCAGCAGCAACACGGACGGATCGCGACGCCTGCCTCCACAACTTAAAAGTCTATAAAGAGGCCTGATCGGGCTCAGCGTGGCCTAGGTGTTCTCTGCGGCACATCGGCCTCTGAGCCACTTTTGCTGAGTAGGAATGGCAAGTGGAACCCACGACCCCGGGGCAGAAGAGGGGGCGAGGGGTTTCCACGTGCTTGGGTCCAGCTCAGGGTTCAGTCGGTGGGCATAGGTTTTCGATGGCGCTCCCCAGCCCCCACACACAGATGCACCTGCCGAACGTGGAGCCTTACCGCCTCCAGGGAAAGGAACCCAACCTCTGGCCAAACCCGGGCCCAACAGTAGGCTGCTCGGAGCAGGGGTGACTCCTGAGACGTCAGGCTGCCACTCGTCCCTAGTGGCCTGGGAGACTTGTGCCCACACGAGGCCACGCCCTCGCGGGAGTGAATGATGAGGGAAGCCCAGCGAGCAGCCCCTAGACAGAGTTGTACTCTGAGCTGCACGAGCAGTCCGGAAGCTGCGCAGAGCTCTGAGAGCAAGCGGATATGTCTGTTGCTGAGGGGGCTTCTGCACAGTTTTGACCAAAAAGTGGGTCACACGGATGCACAGGTAACCCCCAGAAGCAGGAGGAAAAGAAGAGAATCCAGATGGAGACATCAGAGGCTGCAGAAAACAAAGTAACAAAGGAATTTAGTACCGTACCCCTTCCCAAAGAGGGGAGGGGTCAGGGTTGAGTTTCTACAATATATTATCTAAAATGGATATTTTTCAACAAAAGATGAGACCTACAAAGAAACAGGAAAGTGTGATACAAACAGGAAAACACGCAGGCAATACAAAGTACCTTTTGAGGGGTAGCTAACAGATGTTTTTAAAAAATGTATTTTGAGGAAGAGAGGGAGGGGGAGGGTGGGACAGGGAGGGAGAGAAGGAGAATGAGAATATGAATGGGGGAAGGGCAGAGAGGGAGAGAGAATTCCAAGCAAGCTCAGTGCACAGTCAGTGGAGAGCCTGATGCGGGGCTCGAACTCCCCTACTGTGAGATCATGACTTAAGCAGAAATCAAGCGTTGGACTCTTGGGGCACCTGGGTGGCTCAGTTGGTTAAGTGGCCAACTTTGGCTCAGGACATGATCTTGCGGTTTGTGAGTTAGAGTTCGAGCCCCACGTTGGACTCTATGCTGACAGCTTCTGGGACCTGCTTCAGATTTTGTGTCTCCCACTCTCTCCCCGCCCCCCTGCTTCAAAAATAAACATTAAACGAAAGAGTTGACTCCTTAACCAACTGAGCCACCCAGGCACCCCAGCCAACAGCAAGTTTGAGGCAGCTCTTATCAATCTGTTCAGAGAACTACAGGAAACCATGCTTGAAGATTTAGAGGGTGGATGGTAACGGTGACTCATCAAATAGTATAAAGAGACAGAAATTGTAAAAACTGGATGTAAATTCTGGATTTGAAAAGTACAATAACAGAAAGGAACTTTTCATGAGAGGGACTCACCAGTAGATTTGAGTGGGCAGAAGAAACATCTGAGGATTTGGAAACAGATGAATAGAGATTACACAATCCTAAAGAAGAGAAAGTAGGTAGAATAAAGAAAAATGAACAGAATCTCGGAGAAATGTGAAACACTATTTAATACATCAACACACATGTAATGGTGGTACCAGGAGGAGAGGGGAAGAAAAGTGCAGAAAAAATGTTCAAAGACATCATGGCTGAAAACTTTCCAAATGGTGTGAAAAAACACAGATACACACATCTAAGTAGCTGAGCAACTCTTAGCAGGATCCATAGGAAGAGATTCATACTGAGAAACATTGTGTCAGAACATGTAAAGCCAAAAGTGCAGAGAAACTCTGGAAAGTAGCAAGAGAAAAACGACTCCCCACTAGAAGCTCAATGGCTGATGTTAAGTCAGAAGTAACAGAGGCCAGCAGGTAGTGTGACTATATGCAAAGAAAGAGAGACTCTCAACCTAGGATCCTGGGTCCAGTGAAGCTGTTTTTCAGAAATGAAGGCAATCTCAGAAAAATAAAAATGGAATTATTTGGCAGAACTGCCTTATAGGGAATATTAAAGGGAAGTTCTTCAGGTCGAAAGGAAGTGCCATCAGGCAGTAATTTGAATCTACTTGAAAAAGAGATCTGGTAAAAATCTAGGTAATGATAAAGACAGTATCATTACATTTTAATTTTTTTCTAATTTAAAACAATTTTTGTAAAATTGCATTATTGGACCTATAACACAAAGAGACCTATTTGATAATAACATCACAAAGGTTAGAGTGGGAATGGACCCACAATGACATGAGGAAATGAAACCCGACGTTCCTCCCATTCACAGGAAGAACTAAAGATAACCCCGACTGATAAATAAATAAGAAAATTAATGTATTTAAAGGAACTCCCACAAATACAGTTGTGTCTCTCATTTCTTCTCTTAGCTTACATAAAAGTGCGTATTATAAAGAGCAGTGATTCCAACAGTGTATTATTGGGTTTGCAACTCATGTAGGCATCTGTATGTATAACAATAATAGCATTAAAAAAGGGCAAAAGGAGTGCCTGGGTAGCTCAGTCATTTGAAGCTTCGGACTTTGGCTCAGGTCGTGATCTTGCGGTCCATAGTTTTGAGCCCCATATTGGGCTCCGTGCCTGACAGCTTGGAGCCTGGAGCCTGCTTTGGATTCTGTTTCTCCTTTTCTCTCTGCCTCTTTCCCGCTTGCTCTCTGTTTCTCTCAAAAATAAACATTAAAAAAAAATTAAAAGGGAAAGAGAGTGCAGCAAGAGAAGGGTTACTAGAAGTAAGTTAGTGTATACCTGAAGGAGATTTAATAAGTGAGAGATGAATATTATAAGCATGAGAGCAACCACTAAGAAGGTAGAGCTCAGAATCCTTAAAGGAATTTAGTTTTTTAAAAAATATATTTATTCATTTTTGAGAGAGACAGAACGGGAATGAGAGAGGGGCAGAGAGAGAGGGAGAAAGAATTTGAAGCAGACTCCAGGCTCTGAGCTGTCAGAGCAGAGCCTAATGTGGGACTTGAACTCACCAACTGCGAGATGATGACCTGAGCCAAAATCAGACATTTAACTCACTGAGCCACCCAGCTGCTCTAAAATCCTAAAGGAATTTGAAGAGGGTGCTAGGAGCTATTCACTTAAGTGAACAGAGGTACTAAAGGAAGAATATGGAACAACATGTTTATGAGACATACAGAAAGTATAAAGCAGAGTGGTAATTAACAATCCAACCATATCGATAAAATGTTAAATGTGATTATAAGTCATCTGATTGAAAGAGAGATTGTCAGATTGGAGAGAAGAACAGTGCTCTGACTACGTGTTGTCCACAGGAGACACCTTTTGGATTCAAAGATAAAAATAGGTTGAAAGTAAAGATATAGGAAAAGATATGCCATGTAAACAGCAGCCATAAGTGGTAGAGACTGATAAAGCATCAGATAAATGACTCGAAGACTGAACACACATCAGATCTGGCCTCTTCTCTGGCTCAAAACCTCGGGGGCCCTCCCATTGCTGAGAATAAAGTACAAATGTTGAAACCAGCAACAATCTCGCCCTTCACCCCCCAACCTCAGGCCGTCCTTCCCTGAAAGTGCCTTTACTTTATCCTACTTTTTAATCTTAGTTTGAATAGGTATAGAATTCTTGATTGGAAATTATTCTTCCTTATAATTTTGAAAGCACCCCTCTGTTTTCTTTTTGGGAGCTTTAATGATATTTATGACATTTCTAACCATGGTGTTCTGACACGTTGTGAAAATATGCCTGAAGATGGATCACTTTTCTTTCATTGTGCTGGACACTCAGTGGGCCCTTTTAATTTATAAATTCGTGTGTGTGTGTGTGTGTGTGTGTGTGTGTGTGTGTGTGTGGTTTCTTCTATTCTCCCTTCCTAGGAGAGCACTTTATGAAATGTTTTCCTAGCATTGGCCATTTCTGCTTATGTGTCAGTCACATTTTATTAGTTTAGGCCTCAGGATATTTTCCTGTCCTTTGCCCATTTCTTCGAGGAGCATACTATAGCCCCAAGTGCCCCAAACCTGTTCTTTTGAGCATCATTTGGCATACAGCTGTGCTTAATAAGTATTTATCATTGCCACAATGAAACTAGGTAGGAGAAATGAGTACAAGATGGACTGAAACATGACGGGCTATAGGTACGTCACTGCTTTAGGTCTGTTGAACGGTCCTGCATCCCCACCTCTTGTCTCCATTTCTTTTGTTGGTATTGGCCTCTATGGGTCCTTGACCCAGATTCGCATAGATGGGATAGCTCTTGGGGTTGTCTTGATACCACAGTTAGTCACCCATTCTCCAAAACCGTCTGCAGCACAGTTCCTGATTTCTCAGTCTTGCTCTAGAGTCATGCATTTAACCATTTGGTTCTGCTAGCTTTAAAAATTCCCCAAATTAATAGCCACCTGAAAATAGTATTAGTTTCCATCAACTGAACTAGGGATAGATCGCACAGTCCCTCTTTGATGTGAGGCATCTGCAGCTTGCTTGGGTGGTTGAAGGAGGCTTCCAGTCCAGGTCTCACTCCAGGGCTTCATGATTTTCAGCCTTCCACACTGCCTCTCAGACCTCCCAGGGTGGTCATAAGGATCTGATGAGGCAAGCAGTGTTAGAATTTGCACAGACATTGGTTAAGTTAATTGGCATGAAAATTCTCCCTAGAGTTTTCTCATCTTGAAAGGTGATTTCGGGAGCTGGAGTGATTAACACCAAGGAAGGAGTCTCTGATGATGAGAAATAAGATGATCTAGCAAATATGGGGAAGGTGAGAGGAGTGGGCTGGGTGTCTGGGGAAGGGAGGCCTTTTGGCAGTACCCTTGAAAGACCTCATCCAGGCACTGCTTGGACAAGCTTAGCTAGGTGATAACAGCAGAGCTTTTGTTGGCATCGCTTCTTGTACGGATGACAAAGCCAAGGACCATGTGTTCCAGCTTCAGGGGGGAAGCAAGCTATGCAATAAGAGGTAAATTGCTGGCTCGCAAAAGGTTGAGTAAGATGCTTCTTTAAAAAGCTCACCAGTTGGCTAAATTTAGGGTGGTGAACACCACCAGGCCAAGAATATACTTTGGCCTTGGGCCCATAGCATTTTCATTTGACTGGGAGTTGGATGCATTTTCATTTTCTCTAAGATTTTCTCTTGACTTAGTACCTTTGCCTTTGGAGGCAGGAGATTGTGCTCATAGTTGGGTGGAGCCCCACAGATGTGAATAATATCGCTGTTGATAATGACAGTTAATGACAACAGTGAGTTTGGGGATATGTTTTCAGGGAGTGGTTGGGTGTACACTATGATGTTTTAATATAATTTTGTTTCATCAGTCGTCAGGGGGCACTTCTTGACACTTCTCTGCTCTTCTTTCTCGTCTGCATTCCCTTTTTTGCACCTCCTTCTTTTCACCTTCTTTGAACCTGTTTTTGAAGCCCAGAAGGTTTTTGGCAACGTGAGCCCTTGCCATCCATAGATAATGTGTCTGAATGCTTGTTCGTGTGCTTAATGATCCAGTGCCCCCCTTCATGCCAGCTGCCACCACTTCATGGGTGTCTAGCTTCCCAGCTAGCATGTTGCCAATCAGAATATGAAAATAAACATCCGAACCTATCAAAGTTGAGAAGCAGTGAGGCAGGGTGAATAAAGCATGGATTCTAGCATCAGCCAGTCCCACTTCCCGCACCAGCCTATTTGCTGGATGCATTTTTTGCTTCTCTGAGCATTGGTTTCCTAATCTGTAAGATGACCCACAGTTTAGCGGAGAGATAGACTAGTCCACATACAACTGCGGTAGAACTAGCTAATGCCAAGATAGGTGAAGACCCACGCATAAAGGGCTCCTAAGCCGACGTTGGGGAGTCATTAAAGGTTTCCTGGAGAAGGGGACATTTGTATTGGGATGTAGGGATGAGTGGGAATTGGCCAGGCAGAAGCATGGCAGGGGTAGGGTGGGTCTGAAGGGTGGTGCAGGTGGAGGCAGTCATATCCATGTGGCATGGAATGGCCTGGGCCTTGGGAGAGATTGAGCCAGTCCTGGTACTGTCTGCCTGGAAGCTCCTGAGAGGCTATGAGGCCGGATGTGTTTTAGAGAGACAGAGGTCATCGAGGATGACTGATGAGAATTGTTCTTTTGTGGAGTATTTTAAGAGATAACTTTATTACTTTTCAGATGGTATTCTGAAACAGTCCCAGTGCGATATTTCTGTTAGTGGGTAGGTGTTTGCTTGTGCATTTATGTGTGGAGAGGTGCAAGGTGTAGGGGAGAGTCACTTCTCTCAAGTTTTATGGCTGCTGTTAAATGTGTTTTCTTTGTAGGGGTTCATTCTTGAGGCCCACGCAGTTGGAAGAGCAGGCAGTGACACCTTCACCCCGGTTGGCCCCCGCTCTCCATCCCTCCCCGAGTTGTTCATGAAGCTCTGGTTGACTCTAGACGAGGTGGGGCTGCATTAGACAGGATTTAGGCTGGCTGGTAGAGAGGCGGGACCCGTGATGCTACTAACGGGCCACGGATCCCTGCCCTGACACGAGGGGCGCAGAAGTGTGTGTTTAGAAAGCACTTAGGAGGCCAGCACAACTCTGAAGCTGGCTGCCACTTTTCACCTCCCTTTTCCAGCATCCTCCCCGGCCCATCTATTGCATACGGGGAGCGTCTAGGTGCTTCACTGTAGGGTGTGACCCAGACCAGCCAGCCAGGCGCACAGGGGCTCAGTGTTTCAGGTCTGTCCCAGTCAGGGTGGAGGCTCTTCCATCCCAGGCTTGCAGCCATGATTGCAGAGGAGGAGGAACTGTCCCTTTTATTTTGTTCTCCCTCCTGCCTTCACACCCCAGAACCCAACTGCCTTTGAGTATAATATAAAGTAGTTCTTTTTGATCCAGAAGCTTCAGATCCTGAGGTGGTCAGTAATTCTGGCCCTGTTTGGCAAGTCTGGCGGCCCCCAAGGTTGATGTCTCTCAACCCCAAATATAACACTTTGCTTCTAGCACTTTGATCTGTTCCCATCTTTGAACCCCAAGTCCCCTATTGCCAGAGGGCATCTTAGAGATGATCTAGTTCATTTTGCATGTGATGAAGTCCATGCATCAGGGAGGGCACAGATTTGTCCAGAGTCACAGCGAGCTGTTGTGAGAAGCAGGTCACTAATTATAGCCCAATATTCTTTCCACTAAATACCAAAAGCTTTATCAGACTTTCCTATATACAGTCTCAAGCCCTGGTTTGAGAAGTGTGAGAGAGAACTGGCATGTGTGCCAGGGACTTATCCATGTTCATCTCCTGGATTCACCATTCTAGACCTTCAAGTAGGGCATGGGCATGGACAGCAAAGGAAGGAACAGACCCTGAGAAGGAAGCACGTTATCCGCAGAACTGGTGTTGGGAGCAAGGTCCAAACCCCACCTTCTGTCTCCCAGGCAGCTTGACCTCAACCTGCCACACTTGAGCTTAAGAACTAAAAAGGCTTTGGATGGGGGTCCGGGGTGACTGTCTTTCGTTCTTAATACTCTGCAGAAGTTCAAACCTGGGTCTAACTCTACATTTTCATGGTTACCCTCTACCACCGAGGCCTTTGGGGCTTAGTCCCTCCCCTAAGACAACATTGCCACAATCCCGGCTGAGTTCGCAGTCTTGCCTAGCTGGCTTCTGGGGAGTGTATATTTTTTTCAGCCTTCTTGATTCTACCCAGATTTATTCTTAGATTTTGGACTAAAGAATATTAGCTGACTATGGGAGGAATAACTATAAAATGCAAACTTACTCATGTCAGAGATGGATCTGAAATTTGTCCCAGCGGCATTTATAATGCTTTCGTGAGAAGACCTCTTGTAGATCATCCACTTAATTGCCACGCAGACACTGGGTGTACATTTCCAGCAGAGGCACTTGGAAAAGGGGGGTATCATTGAAATTGTGGTTGCTCTGTATTTATATGTAAAAGTTCTGTCTCCAGTTTCTGAATTAATCACAGCTGATCTGGAGTTTTGTAGCCATGTGTTCAATTCCTTTACCGTCAAGGACCCTTAAGATGCAGGTTGTTATGTAAAGATGGGCAGGCTGGGCTATCTCTAAGTGTCTTTGACCCTTGAAAGGTGGAGAGTTGGAATGTAAAGTTGAAGGGGGTCAGGATGGAATGCTGGCAGCATTTGTTGTCTTAGATTCAAGTTACTTATATCATGTTTTGGTCCTCTTTCTGCATTTTGAGTTTGATCTGCTTGACTGTGGCACGCCAGGATGTTCTCATAGGACTCCACGAGGGTTCGGACTTTCCTGAAGTCATCACACATTTCTTAAACACGCTTCTTCTTCACGTCCAGTCTCAGCTGCCTTTAACTTTCATGACAGAATTTTGAGGAAACCCCACCTCTCAGCGCCTCTCCTCCCAGGCTCCGGGAGCACAGGGCCAGGCTCCATGGCGAGGACTGTGCCCTGTGGGTGCCGTGGGTGCCTGCTTCCTGGCTTGTGCGCACAGCCGGCAGCTCTTGGCCTCTGTACTGACTTACTGATCCATGGTGAGCGCTCACGTTATCTTTTTCTCCCAGACCTGCTGTGGACTGAGTTTTCAGCTCCTAAGACCCACCCGGAGCCAGAAGGGCTCTGGGGAAGGAGTGCAGCTCACTCGCCCACGTGATGCCGCTGCGGTTGGCTGGGGGTGAGGTGTGGGAAGAAGATGGCTCGTGCTCCTCCCCCTTTGCCGGCAAGACCTGCTCGTTGGGAAGCTTCTGCAGCTCTTCTCAACCCTCCAGCTGACGGACGCCAAGAGGCTGCGGGCATCTGAGCACGGAGAGTGGATTTTCCGTGTGTGACTGTGCTCTGGTGGACATCAGCTTTGGAGTTTCCTTGATGGGAGTGGCCTTCTAACCCTCCCCCCGCCACTTAGGTTGCCTCCCTCCACGGGGCTAGCTTTATCTACTGCCCGCTTCTGATTCCTGCCTTATTTGGTGTAACTTAGCTCTCCCTTCCTGAGTCCTGCCTTTTTCGGTATAACTTCCTCTCCCTCGGAACTGGTTGGATTCTTCCCGGGGTGGTGTTCTGTGAGGATTTTCAGCTCTCGAGTTCCAGTGTGCCTTACAGTTCTTAGTCTCTTGCAGTGTGATTCTCTGGAGTCTGATGGCCTAAGGAGAAGTCATCTCGGTTTGGGAGCTGAATTAAACTTCTGTGTGTTCTGCGTTAATTTAAAAATTACAAATGCCCCAAGGGTATGGTCTAGCTTGTCATTATAGAAATAATGCTCAGTGCCTCATAGTGTATGATGGGGACTGGTTGTATGAGGGTCTTAGTCATTTGTCTTACGCAGGCAAACACTGACCTAGTACAAAACGCCAGGGATGGGGTGAGCAGGTCCCCGAGGTGAGAAGACAGAGGAGATGGTCTCTCTGATGAGATCTGGCCTAGATTACTGCGATGGGAGTCCTTGTGGGGCTGGCTGTACAGTCCCTCTCTTTAACCTTCCTGCTCGAAGCTGCTTAGTAAATTGCAAGAGTAAGGGGGAAATATGGATGTGGTCTTACTTCTCTGGAATCCATTTATTTAGTAGAGAGGATTCCAGAATTAGGTGCCTTTTCTCTTCATTTTTTTGCTAACAGATTTTCTCTCCCTGTTACAGTGTAAGATTGATTTCTGTCTTCAAAATGTGTTCATGGGGATGAGGGCTTTTCAGTAAAAGCATCACAAATCATCCACAAGCATCAGGCATCTTTGGGAGAAGCGAGGCTGTGTCCACAGTGCTCATTTTTCACAGAGAGTGGCACCACCTGACGTCTTCCCGAATTCCCAATTTCGGGTTGTCTGTGTCTGTTTGCAGCTTGGGTCTGTGAACTCCAGATGAGTGTGTGCAGGCTTTTAAAATGTGCGTGGTTTGAGGAGAAGGAGCGGTGACAGCTGATTGACACAGAAATGGCTAAGGAAGGCAGGCTGCTTCTGATGAAACCCCTGTCTTGGCTGAGTGCTGGCTTGTCACTGGTGCGGCCATGTTTCACTGTGATTTCACAAGTATCAGTCCATTGGCTCCTCCCAGCATCTTCTGATAGAGACAGAGGAGGAAAGATTAAGTCTACCTGGCAGGAATGGAAGTTGAGAGCTTGAATGTTTTTGTGGCTTAGCCTTAGCCCAAAGCAGGCCAGTGGCACAGAGGGAATAAGAACCTGATTTCTTTTCCACTGTACTTAGAGGGACCGAGGCCTGGGGAAATGTCCCCTGGGAGTCTATATAAAATAGTTTCATAGGTTGTATAATAGCAAGGAACTCAGATGTGATCAGAAAATTAGTCCTAAAAGATCTGGATTTTTAAGTAGCAATAAATACACCGTTATATTCAGTTCCTGTAGTGGTATTTGGCCCACAGTAGACGTTCGGTACATATTTGTTGAAGTAATAGGCTCTCCTCTGCAAGCCCTAAGATCTGAGAAAAGAGCACGGAGTTAAGTGCAGGGTAGAGAGAGGAGCAGGCGCGCCTCTGCAGGTGCGGCCCAGGGGCTTTGGAAAGGACCTCAGTGGCAGCAGAAGATGTGGGGAGCGAACCCCGTGGTGCCTGCGTCTCAGCCACACACCACTCGTTCCTTGGATCCCGCACGTTTCAAACAGACCGTTCCAGCGAGTTTTTCCCCTGCATCTTTCATTTAGACTCTGAAGCAGACTTCCAAGGTGGCCTAGGACACGCATGGCCTGATGTCTCCCACCTTTCCTGCCTCCCACTGGCTTTCGACTCCTGATTTTCTGACTTGGAAATCCACCGTGTTGCTCAGATAGGATCTCTGGTTTTGGATTTTCCTGATGCCTCCGCGTCTCGGCAGTGGTGTGCTCTCCCTGCACATCTGGGTGTGCTCTTTGAGACCCTGGGCTCCTTGGTGCCGGACTGCGCTCACCTAACTTCAGACCCCTAGCTCCCTCTCAACCTTTAGCTCTGGTCTCTGCTAGCCTCTGCCCTTTGACTTGAAATGTGTCTTAATTTCAGTTTTGCTATTAAAAAATTTTTTTTAATGTTTATTTTATGGAGAGGGAAAGAGAGAGAGACAGAGCATGAGTCGGGGAGGAACAGAGAGAGGAGGAGGCACAGAATCCAAAGCAGGATCTGAGCTGTCAGCACAGAGCTCAATGTGGGGCTCAAACTCATGAACTGCAAGATCATGACCTGAGCCGAAGTTGGGCCCTCAACTGTCTGAGCCACTCAGGCACCCTGTCTTACTATTTTTAAAGTCCTTTCACCTGATCACTCTTATCATTTCCATATAGGGGAGAAGTTACTTTGTAAGATGAGAGCAGGACAAATGGTTAAAATACCAACTGGTAGAACTTTGAAATAATTTTTGTCAAACTCTGCAATTCACTGATGAGGAAACTGGCCCAGAGAAGTTTAGTGAATTAATTGTCTTGGTTCACAGAGAGTTGATGGATGAGTCAGGTGTAGAGCCCAGCGTTTTGTTCCCCCATTGTGTAACTATCTGGTGTCTCCTATTCTTCTTAAATTATTGAAAACATCTAAACTCCACTAGCAAAGGAAAGGACCAGTAGAGACCTCTTTGCTGATGGAGTGGCGCACACTCCTTTCCTATGTCCCCTGCCCTTCTTCATCAACACTTAGGGTCCTAAGCAGCAGAGGAGTTTCAAATATAAGTGCTCTGATTGCTTAATGCTTCTAGTGTCCCAAGAGTCAAGAGGCTGGGCCATTAGCAAAAGCATTATGTTTGATTCCCACAAAGAAGCACGAGGTGATCCCCATGGCAACCAGGACCAGAACGGAAATGGCAGTTGGTATTGCATCCTGGAGCTGATTGTTGGCCATAGAACACCACGGACTACAGATGTAATGAGCTCCATGGGACCCGTGGTCTCACGCTGGGGGCGTTGGACGCCAGCCAAAGTTTGTCAGTGAATGAGCTTGAATAAACGTGATTTGTTAAGCTGTATAGATAAGAATCAGAGTCAAAGAAATTCACATTTGAGATTTGGCCTGGTATTTTGTCCTGGAGCCGTCTGTACCCAGTTTGGGGCAGGGTATGAGGTGCTGGCTTCGTCGGAGGCTGACAAATGGGGCTGTGCCCAGGGGCACCTGGTCTCGATAGGCCAGACTTGTGTTTTGGGTAATGCCCCCTTGAGTTCTATCTCGGGGAACAGCCCTGCTTTGTAGGGCCTCCCGGGGCTGTCTGCAGGACGAACAGCTAGGCCCAGGTATAACTCGGGGCGGAGTCACTTAGAGGTGAAGGTCTGATACGTGAGTGTGCTGGGGCCCAGTTCACTTCCTCACCCCTCCACTTCTTGCTGGGGTGACTGCGAGCCGTAGGCCAAAGGCCAAGTTGGTGAAAACCACGAGAGAAGTAGCAGTGGGTTTAGACAAATTGGGATGTCTGTCTAGGCTGTTTCCTGGCCCAAGTACCATGGTGGTGTTTCTCCGCTACGTCCTCTTGTCCTCCTGCTGCTGAGTTTCCTTCCTTCTACTTCCTGTCTTTTCCCAGAAAGATAACACTTTGTAGCAGACATTTCATAGCTTCAGTGGCCTGTGGCAGACACAGCTTGATTCTCTTGTTGGAGGAGGTGCTGTTGGAATGGCTGCCACAGGTCAGGACTGGGGGACACGCAGAGTGAGGAGCCTCTTACTTCCAGCATTCACTGCTCGACATACCTTCACTGAGGCCTGTCGTGGCCAGGACACAAAGGTGAATGATGGAAAGCTTCCTGGAGGAGGTGCTCCCTGAGCTGTCTCTTACATATGTGAGCCAAGAAAGATCAGAGGGGAATTCCAGCCAGCATGGTCTGCAGGAGCAAAAGCATGGAGCCATGAACTGGGGCGGGGAATACAGAATGTCACAAGCATTTGGGTTTGCTGGTGTATGAAGTGAATCAAAGCAGGAGACGGAGACAAGAATATAGGAATCATTTTTAATCCTGAGTTGGCCGCACTGTGGGTTCTATCACTGTTGCTATCTGAAGTAACCTTAATGAGAGCTATTTTTTTAATTATCTGTTAATGGGGCTTTAGTCATTGCAAAATAATGGTTAATTCTCAAGTCACTTAAATGTGGCCAGAGAAAGCGGCCAGGGGAGAGCATGGGAGGAAGGCCTGTGTCTTCCCCTTCTATCAGGTCCGTCTGATGGAGAAGGGCTCTGCCTGCCTCCCAGTGGTCCCCTGAGCCAGTCTGGGGGTCTCTCGCTTCCCTCCGGCCGCATGCACTAGCTGATCTCAGACTGATCAGTTCACCTTCTGACCTTCAGTTTCTCCCCTTGTAAAATAAAAGGAGTAATAGTCCAAAATCCTGGTGGTGACTTCTGCTCTGCATGCCCCAGTTTCAAAGACGGTGCCAGCTACCGTTTTCCTGAATGGTGGTTCGATTTTATTAAAAAAATAATATCCTAGGACATCTAAAAAATGAAATAAAAATGGAATTATATGTAATATTACAAGTATGTAAAGTAGTAAATAAAAATAATATACATGTAATATGTATTTACATATGTCATTATATGTGTATGATTTTTCCACATATACATACACGATTCAGAGTATTAGTGCAGCTGGACTGGCCTTAGCTCACATTTTAAAGTCATCTTTGGATTTTGGATATAAAGTAAGTAAACCTCTGGGGACAGCCAAAATGAAAACTGCCCCCCATCCTTCTTTTTTTTATAGTACAACCTAATTGGAATCTATATTAACCATCTCTTGTGGGCATACCGAGTGGGAAAGAGCTTTTCACAAGGAAGTAGGTTAGTATGAAATGGAACATGGCCCGAAGACATTCCCAAGGCCAGTGTGCTTTAGCTCTTAGAGGTAATGAGGAAGCCATTCAGTGTATTAATAATGCAGTAGCTCCCATGGATCAGCTATGGCGCTCCTAATGCGTTTTCTCTAACCTCTAAACCACCTTGCAAGGAACATACTCTTTTTCTCTGCTTGGCATGTGAGCGCACTGTGGCTCAGAGAGGTTCAACGTTATGCCCATAGTCACAAAGTGCACAGGAGTGGAGTGGGCACTCGATCTTCCTTCTTGGTTACCCTGCACTTCCACTAGAGTGACCTTCGTGTGTGTGACATGGACGGTGTACACTCACCAGCCTGAGAGTTCTAGCACCATCTTGGAAAAAGGAAAGTCTCTGTCTTTATCTGGAAGACGGATGTGCAATGATTTTTTTTTTTTTTTTTTGAGAGAGAGCGTGCAAGTGAGCAAGGAGCAGAGATTGAGAGAGAGAGAATCCTATGAGGGACAGTGAGGGAGAGAGAGAAAGAGAAAGAAGCTGGACTCACCCAAAGCAGGGCTAAGCTCACCTGACGTGGGGCTTGAACTCATGAACTGTGAGACCATGACCTGAGCCAAAGTCAGATGCTTAACTGACTGAACCACTCAGGAGCCCCACACATGCAATGATTCTTGAATGCGGTTATATGAAGGGCACAGTACTTATAGTCAGGGACAGCTGATTGTTCTGAATGCAGTAAAATACTGTGCTGTTAACCCAGTCATTGTAAATGTAGCTAATTTGCTTTGTTGGGTGGTTACTCACCGTTTCTACGCTCTGCGTCTGCCGCTGCTGCGAATAGCAGCCCCCAGTGTGTGTCCGCGGTTTCTGCCAGAATGGCTGTATGTTTCCATGACCTCATCCCTGCACTGCCATTGACCAGCACGAGGACAGACACGGATCTGAGCGGGGCCAGTCCGGGTAGCCTGCCGTCTTGGCCACTGTTGACTGGCACACGTTTGAGACTTTGTCTGGACCTGGGCCACAAAGCTCTTTCTTTATAGGTTTTTAATGGGGATCCAAGAAAGGAAGAAGTCAGTCTGTGAGTAATGGGCTCTTTACGACCTACAGCTCTGGGGTTGTTGACCAAGTTCTTCCATACGGGTCCACACGGCTCGAGAGAAGGAAGAGGCCCGGGGAAGCGGAGGCGAGGGCATGGGAAGCCCTCTGGCGGCGCTGTGTTCCGCCTTGTGTGGTTGCTGAGGTCGGAGTGTTCCTAGCTTCGGTTCCTGAGACGCCTCTCAGGATACCTCTTTGTGCCTCGGCTATTTCTGGTTGAGTTTCTATCACCTGCACGCTATTAGCCTTCATGTTCTCACTATGTAGCTTTGTTTTTCTTTCTTGAATAAACCCAGTGTTGATGAGTGGGGTTCCGCAGAAGGCTGGGTATTCAAGCGTTCAGAGCACGAGGCTGGTGGAGCCCAGGGTGTGCGGGTGCTGAGGTGCTTCGGGCTGCGGCGGCCAGTTCCCTGTTTCTCCACTGACTGTTGAGTAGATTGTTGGGCTTGTGATTCTGATAAAGTTGAGCTTTGGGCCCGTTTCTTTAAAGGGGGGCAGGTAGGGTGCTGCAGGGCCAGGATTCCAAACCCCCAAGCCGTAAAATAAAAGTCGGCTTGGTAAATCTTGAAACCGATGACAAAAATGTTCTGGACTGATGGCAAAAGTGTTTGCCTCTTGCTCTCCCACTTTCAGTTCGGTGCGCTAACTGGCTGTATTTGTTTTCTGACCTCTAAGCTTGGCCTCTGACTTTGGCTTTCAACCGGCTCCATCTACACTGTCACGGTGATCTATTGGTACCCTAAATTCCACTTACTAGATGATGAGTTTTCTTCTCCTTGTCTGGGTCCTGGGTCAGTTGGCACCTCGTTTGAGTTCGGTCTCAGCTATGACCTTTGGCAATAAGAGAAAGCATGTACAAGTGGGTGGTTAGGGGCACCTGGGTGATTTGGTCGGTTAAGCGTCTGACATCAGCTCAGGTCATGATTTCAGGGTTTGTGAGTTTGATCCCTGCATCAGGCTCTGTGCTGACAACATGGAGCATGGAGCCTGCCTCGGATTCTGTGTCTCCTCTCTCTCTGCCCCTCCCCTGCTCATGCTCTGTCTCTCCTCTCTCTCTCTTTCTCTTTCTCAAAACTAAAATAAAAAAATTTAAAAATTTATAAGTATGTGGTTATATCAGTTAAAATTCATGATCACTAGTTTTGATCACAGGTCAGATGTCATCTTTTTCTATAAAAATGAGCCTTCATATTCATGTTCAGATGAATTCAGTTTGCTCTAAAGCCCAGATGAAAACCAGAGACAGCGAGGAAAGACAAGGGCTTCTTTCCCCTTTAAGTTCCTGGGAGCGCATAGAGCTCCTTTATCAAGTCATATTACACACAACATATTTTCTCTGTTCTTATTTTTAAATAAATTAATATACATTTGAAGAAAAAGATAAGAGAAAGTAACTTAAAAAAAAAAAGCAAGTTGGTCCTTTACCAGTGATTTTATCATGTTCATCTCAAGCATCACTTTGAACAACAAACTATTTCCAGCGCAGTTAAGGGTATGCTACCCCGTACAGTCCCCGCTTGGCTTTAAAAAGCATTAATGCTTGAGTGAACACTGAATGGCTATTCTGCAAAATGAAAATAAGTAGCTAATCACGTCGGGATCATGTCTAACAGCACTTGGCTATCACCACTGAAAACTGCCTTTGGGATGGAGGGGAGGAAGCGGGATGAGACGGGCCGCACTGCTCCGTGAAGACCCAGCTCCTGGTGGCTGTAAATGCTCTATAAATCCGTGCAGAATGAGTAGAGAGAGCGACCTCTACTTGTTGCTTGTTGATTGAGCTCTATCCAGAATCAGGTATGCGCGGGAGAGTCTTGCTCAAGGGAGGTGCCCCCAGGCGCCACAGGCGCCTTCTGGAGTCAAGTTTCCAGGGGCTTGTTGACCTCTCTGGGCCAACAGAGGCCGTTTCTACCCAGATTATTGGTGTGATGTCATACTCCCATTGAAGCGGTGCTGTTCATCCTAATGTTTCATCAGTTACTGTTACTATCTTTTTTGTTCCCCTTTTTAATTTAGATTTTAGTTAGCGCACGGTGCAGTATTGCTTTCAGGAGTAGAATTCAGTGATTCCTCACTCAAGTATAAGCCCCAGTGCTCATCACAACAAGTGCCCTTCTTAGTGCCCGTCACCCATGTGGCCCATCTCTACCCATCTCTGTCTGTCAGTCCTCAGTGTGTTTTCTGTCATTAAGAATCTCTGGTTTCGTTTCCTTCTCTTTTCTGCCAACCCCCATCCATAGGTTCATCTGCTTTGTTTCTTTAATTCCACATATGAGTGAAATTATATGGTATTTCTCTTTGACTTATTTTGCTTAGCATAATACATTCTAGCTCCATCCACATCATTGCAAATGGCAAGATTTCATTATTTTTGGTGGCTTAGTAATAATACATTGTGAACGTGTATGTGTGTTTGTGTGTGTGTGTGTGTGTAACACATCTTTACCCAATCATCAGTCGATGGACATTTGGGCTCTCTCCATAATTTGGATATAGTAGATAATGCTTCTATAAATATAGGGGTGCAAGTATCCCTTTAAATTAGTATTTTTGTATCTTTTGGATAATGCAATTGGTGGATTATAGATTCGTTCTGTTTTTAACTTCTTGAGGAAACTCCGCACTGTTCTCTACGGTGGCTGCACCAGTTTGCATTCCCAAAGTACAAGAAGATTAGACCCTCCTGCTGTTACTTTCAGGTCTTGAGAATGGGAGAGGTGTTGAGGAAAGGTGCGGAGCTGGCCCTGGGCAGAAGGTGTGAGGGTGCGGCTCAAGCAGCAGGGAGCTGTTGGAGGAAGAATAAAGGAACAGGGTTCCCTGGAGGGTATGAGTGGCGGGAATCTGGTACGTGTGTTGGAAGGGGGGAGGCAACGCTGTCCTGGCTCCCGCACCCCAGCCTGTCTCTGGCCTTAGCTCTGCTCTGTGGACTTCGCATTACATGCCTTGTTTTTCAGTTACGTTGCTCTCTGAAGAACGGGGGCGCCGCCACACCAGCGCGCACACTCTTGCCTCAGCCTGGACTGTATTTACATGCACTTGATCCTCTCTTTCTAGGAATTATCTCCACATTGACCCTCACCGACATTGACCACATCGACGTGGGCAGCTGTTCATTCGCTTCACTGCTGTAGAGTATTCTGCATTTTAATTGCCACAATTTATCGATTTCCTTGGCAGTTTGCATTTGGGTTACTTTCATGTGGTTGCTCTGTACCTACCTTACTGCTGTCTTCAGTGCACATGTGCAGGCGCTCCTAGAACGTAGCTCTGAGAGCAGAATTGTGGTTCAGATGGTCCTTTCAGCGTTAAAGGTAACGTTCAAGTATTTTGCAAAGGGATCGTCCTGCCCCCCAATATACGCGGGTGCCCGTTGGCCTGCATTCACACCAAAAATTAGTATTTTAATTTTTGCATTTCTGATGACATAAAATTGACAAAGTAGACAATTGTTCCATATGTGCATGATCAGGTTTGTCTCTGTAATGTGACCGGGCAGACTTTTGTCTGGTCTTCAGTTAGGCTGTGACTTTCTTACTGATACTCATGAATTTATTATAGACTCTGGATACAAATTCTCTGTTCACTACATGGGTTGCAACTCTCTTTTCCTGGCTCGTAGCTTTTTTTTTTTTTTTTTTTTTTTACTTTTTAAAATAGCGTCTTAACAGAAGTGTCACATTTGTCATAGTGAAACATAGCTTTCATGTGTGTGTGTGTGTGTGTGTGTGTATGTGATTTTTATGTCTTGCCTATGTTTATGGAGATACTCTCTAGTTGCTGCTCAGAGTTTTGAAGTTTTGCATTTCACAGTTGGGTTTAGAATCTACTGGACACGGAGTTTTATGTAGGCAGGAAAGAAGTTCACATTTACTTTTCTTCTGTAGGGATAACCAGTGGTAATAATGGCAGGTTTTAAATAGCTCTTCTTTTCCTGCTAACATCCAGGACTGCCTCTTTCATATGTTAACTTGACATATACGCATGGCTCTTTCTGCTTGGTCCACTGGTCTGTTGTACACTCAGGTACCAATGCCACACTGAGTCTGTTACTATAATGTTACAGTGGGTTTCGGTATTTGATATGGTGAATTTTCCTCCTCCATGCTCAGGACCGTGTGGACCTTTTCATACACAGTTTTAGATTCAGATTACTGGCATCAATAAAACAAAACATTAACATATCAGTTAGAATTACATTGAAGCTATGTAGATAAATTTAGGAAAACTAATATTTTATGATACTGAATTTTCTTCTCTGAGAACCTACATCTTGCCATCTATTTGGGCATTTTTCAGTGCCTTTCAAGAAAGTTGTATAAGTTTTGCCATGCAGGTGATAAACATCTTTTGTTGTTGTTAGATTTGTTCCTAGGTAACTTTGCTTCCTGTTGCTATAGTAAAGATGATTTTAAAATTACTTTTTCTTTTTGTTGCAGGCAGATAGAAATGGAAGTAATTTTGCATATTGATTTTATATTAATCAATATATTTATTGATTGAATTTATATTAATTCACCTAACTAAACTCTGTTATCAGTTCTAATTTGTTTATAGTTGCTCTTAGGTTTTCTCTGTAGAAGGGATTAATTTATGAATAATTAACTCTTTTATTTAATAGACCTTTCTTGAGTTTCTACAGTGTGCGAGGCTCATTGCACTTGCGCTCCAGTCTCAGGCTGGTCATGATGCAGGTACTCGCCAGGGTGGTCCAGAGAAACAGACATGGTTCTCCCCCGAGTCCCTGTACCTTTTATGGCTGGGAAGCAGCTGGTCTGTAACTCATCCTATTCAGTGAAGAAAGGAAAAACTCAAAAAGCATTAAATGACCTAATCAAATCTCTTTGTGAACCTGATGGAGAGTCCTTATATGTGGACTGCTTTGATTAAGGGGTGTCTGATGTGTGTGGGCTGTTTATGGTGGACAAACCAGTTGTGCATTTATGGGGCATGCCCACTGGAAGATGTCAGTATGTAATTTCTGGTGTACAAAATGGAGATGTTTCATGGTAAAAATTAATCCTCTTTTGTGGAAGTGACTTCCAGCATACCTTATTACAGAGCCCAGTATAAGTCTGGACCAGGTAGCATGGAGAGAACTGTAGGCTGTGATGATGACCTTCCGAATTCTCCACAGTTGACCTACTTCTTGTGGCCACCTTTGTTCTTTGAATTAGTAATAAAGTTTGATATTAGGTAAGATCTCTGAGTTTTGTGGTTTGACTTGACTGACTCACAGAGCCTTCTATCCATGTTGCTCCTGATTTTAAATAGAATGTGTCTAATGTGCCTGCATTTAGAGTGTTCTCTGTGTGTTTTCAGTAGATATTCTTAGCAGGTCAAGGAAATGCCCATCTATTTTTTTTCCTTTGTTTTTATACTCATGAATGACTGTTGGATTGTTTTGAATGATGTTTTTTTCCCCATGTACTGAGATGATGAATTTTTCTCTTTTAACCTGTTAGGGGATGAATTCTATTATTAGGTCTTAAGACAAACTTGCACTCCAGTCTCAGACTGGTCGTGATGCAGGTACTAGTCAGGGTGGTCCAGAGAAACAGAACCCACAGGAGATCGATATAATGTGACTTATTACAGCAATTGGCTCATGTGGTTAGAGAAACCAAGAAGTTCCACGATCGACTCTCTACCAGCTGGAGAACCCTAAAAGTCTGTGTATACTTCAGTCCAAGTATGAGAGCCTGAGAACCAGGAGAGTCCAACGGTCCAAGAACCAGGAACTCTGAATTCAGAGGGCAGAAAAGAGGGATGTCTGAACCCCAGAAGAGGGAGAGAGTTCATCTTGTTTCACCGTTTTGTTTCATTTGGGCCCTCAGTGGATTGGATGGTGCTTGCCCACATTGATGAGGGTGGATCTCTTGTCTCAACCCATTGGATAAAATGCTAATCTCATCCAGCAACATTTTTAGGGACACACCCAGAAATAATATGTACTAGCTATCTGGGCGTCCCTTAGCCCAGCCAAGTTGACGCATAAAATTAACCATCACAATGTGTACCTCATATGTATTATTGGATTAAATTTGTAGTATATATTATATGTATATATATATATATACACACACATATATATACACATACATCTATGTTATATATGCGTGTATATTATATATAATATACATGTGTGCATATATTATATAATATGTGTATATGTGTATGTTGTATCTTATATGTGTAAATCTTACACGTATATTACACATATATGTGAACTGTTATGTGTGTATACACACGTATATTAGAATTTATGTATAGGATATATGTTGTGTGTATATATATGCATACACACACATACACATATGTATATGTTTAGGAGAGAGATTGACTTCTCATCTTTTTCTGATGTTGATAGAATGATGGTACATTCTTAAATCTGAATAGGGAATATTCCTTATTTTTATATCCTAGATGAATTTTTAAAGGATTGCATTTATTTTTCTTTGTGGAAAGATCATTAACTCCTAATTCAATTTCTTAGATGATGGGACTATTCAGGCTTTCTGTTTCTTCGTGAGTCACTTACGACACATGCTTTTTTCTAGGGGTTTGTCTGTTTTATATTTTCTGAAGCTGACTGGCAGAAGTCATTATTAGTTATTTGCTCTCTCTGTAGTATGGTCTCTTTCATCTTTGCTATTGTATGTTTCTGCATTCACTCTTACTTGATCTGTCTAACCAGAAGCTTAATAGTTTTATTAGTATTATCAAATATCTTTTGGATTTTTGAGTCCTCTGTATTGTATTTTAATTTTCTCTCTTGTTTATTTCTGCTCTTGTATGTATTCTTTCTCTTTGGGAATTTTCCTTTTTTTAATTCTTAAAAGACATGAATATTTATCAGATATACAGTTTTTGTTTGTTTTTGAGGGGGTTGTTTCCATGACACACAAATCGTATATTTCAGAAATCACCATGACTTGTACTTATTTGATACTAGGAAGTCTCATCTTGAAAAATTGTGCTGTTTTTCATTTTTTTTCTAAGCTAGACATTCAAGTTTAAAATTTTCAGCCTTTCTTCAGTAAGCATAAAAAACTATAAATTTCCTTAAATTATTATTTTAGTCTAAATATGTTTTAATTTCCATTATATTTTCTTGACTCCTACATTATCTAGAAATATTTTGATTTCTAGTCTTAAGGGGCTTAAATTATCTTGTAACTGACTTCTAATTTAACTGTGGTCAGAGAATATGCTGTGTGTGATAGGAATCATTTGAAATGTGTTGAGACCTACTTTATGGCCTCATTTGAGACCATTGTTGTAAATGTTCAGTGGATCTTGAGGATAACACGTATTTCCTACTACTGGATGTATGGGCCTATAAACACCCGCAGAATCGATAATCGAATGTGATTTTTGTCTGAGTACTATCGAGAGAAGAATGTTGAAAACTCTTGGTGTGACATTTATACATTTTTGAGGTTCTGTTAACTTTTATGTCATTTGAGGTTATGATCTCTATTTATTAAAATTTTTTATAACTAAGCAATGACTTTCTTTATAAATGCTTTTTGTCTCAAAATTGAATTAGACATATGCCTAACGTGTCTTAATTATTTAAATTTTTTCCATGTTTGAACATTTTGTATTTTCTTGGAAATAACATTTAGCTGATTAAAAAAAAAATCTGACAGGGGAGCCTGGATGGCTGAGTTGGTTAAGTGTTAGATTCTTGATTTCAGCTTAGGTCATGATCTCCTGGTTCATGAGTTCGAGCCCCCATCCTCTGCACTGAGAGTGCAGAGCCTGCTTGTGAGTCTCTCCCTCCCTCTCCCTCCCCTCACCCCTGCACCTTCTTCACTCTTTTTTTTTCTCAAAATAAATAAAACACACTATGACAATCTTTTAACCATAAATTACATTTATTTTTATTACTGATATATTTGAACTCACTTTTACCACCTCATGTTGTGCTCTCTATTTGTTTCTGGCGTTCTACACGTTTATGTCTCATTTCTCACCATAATTTTATCTACCTCCCCACCTCCCTTCCCATTTTCCTGCCCCCTACTTCTTAGGATTATATACACCATTTACCTCTGTTTCCTGGTTTTCCTTATAAACTGAAAGTTTAAAATTAGTTTCTGAACTTCTTGTGTAAGTAAGGATCTAACTTTTTTTTTTTTTAATCTCTGATTATCCTTGTCTGGGCTTAGGTGCTATTGTTATTCAAGATTTTATTTCTGGTTTTAAAAAAAGGTTTCGCAATTTAAGTGTTATTATTGTTTTATACACAAAGATTTTAAAAATTTGTCTAAAGCCTTATTAATTGCTTTGTTCAGCATTCTTTGTTGTATCTCAAATCTTATTTTGTGAATCGTCTTTCTTTTCGAAGTTTGTCATTTAGAAGGCCATTCTTTGAGTCAAACGTATGGTATCAGAGTTTATGGTTATCTAAGACGTCTTTCTCTCACCCTGTTCTGCAGTCTCCCTGCATATGTAATTCTAGAGTTACAGGTGTCTCCCGTGAAGGAGACATGTGATCATTACTTTAGATGCTCCTCTCACCACTCTTGGTTTGAGGTCAGTCTGATTTTCATTTATTTAAGTACTATTTGTGTTATGTGTGACTGTTTTTAAGGTCTTGTTTTAAGATTTTTTAATGATTGTTCATGTTTAGCAATTTCATTTTAATATTTGTCTTTGTTATTTTGATTGTAATTCATTGGGATTACTGAACCTGAAAATCATGTTTCACTAATTCTGAACAATTTTTACCTTTCTGTCTTCAAATACTAGATCTCCATTTTGTGCATCAGCTTTATTTCTACAACATCAGTAACCTCTGTTAGGCTCTGTCACTCTATCCTCTCTGTCTTAATTTATTTTTTCAATTTTTTGAAACCTCCCTATCATTTATTTTTAATTATGGATAAATTCTTTAATTCTCAGGGCTCCTGGGTGGCTCAGTCATTTAAGCCTCCAGCTTCAGCTCAGGTTATGATCTCATGTTCGTGGGTTCGAGCCCTATGTCGGACTCTGTGCTGACAGCTCAGAGCCTGGAGCCTGTTTTAGATTCTGTGTCTCCCTCTCTCTGCCCCTCCCCCTCTCATGCTCTGTCTCTCTCTGTATCAAAAATAAATAAAACAAAAAAATAAAACATTAAAAAATTTAAATTCTTTAATTCTCCTTTCTAGTATGTTAATCATCCTTTCATCTATGTCGAATACATATTAGGGGCACTTTGGTGGCTTAGTCGCTTAAGCATTCAACTTCGACTCAGGTCATGATCTCGCAGTTTGTGAGTTCAAACCCCGCATTGGTCTCTGTGCTGACAGCTCAGAGCCTGGAGCCTGCTTGGATTCTGTGTCTACCTCTCTCTGCCTCTCCCCTACTTGGACTCTCTCTCCTCTCTCTCTCTCTCTCCTAAAAATAAACATTAGTAAGTATGTATATCCCATTTGTGAAATTTAACACTTCAGTAGTTACATATTTTATTTCCAATATTTTTTTTGGTTCTACTTACAATTTGGTCATTTTTGGTCATCTCTTATTGTGTAATTTTTGACTCAAAAATTTCTTTAAACATATTAAATGGAGAATGTTAATATTCTGAATCAGGTAATTCCGAATATCCGAAGTTCTTGGTAGGAGGTTTATATTTTCTTGTTTTCCTTTTCTGACTTTTGCTCTTCACATCTTATTTCTTCACTTGCTTAACAATTTTTATTTTGAGCTCATTAGAAAACAAAAGGAAACAACTTAGTCTATGGTAGTCGTAGGGCTTAGTTTTGGTGTCTTCACCTGGAAACAATGACATTTGTTTGTGTCCCACACTGGAAAGCATTAACCACTAGGATACAATTTGATTCACTCTCTGGGTGACAGGTTTCTCTGATTGAATCCAGGGGCGAGCAGACCTGTGATGGCGGCTTGTAACTTCTTCTGGGAGACCTACCACCCCGGTAATGGGACTGTGTGTTGGCTTCCACGGCTGTAGCACGGGGGAGATGGGTTTCCTTGTAGCCTCCCTGTCCTGGGAGACCGCATCTTCTAGCTCCCTCTCATCGGTGTGGAAGTCTGGACTTGTTGGGCAATCCAGTGAAAACTGTAGTTGCTTCTTGGAATATTTCTGAGTGCGTGAATCACATGGGATTACAAATGATGACAATTATGTTGAAGTACAGTTGCTGTAGGCCAAATGTGTTCCCTCCAAATTCACAAGTTCAAAAATACCGCCAACGTGATGTTTCGGAGGTGATACCTTTGGTGACTAGGTCACGAGAATAGTGGCATTAGTGCCTTTATTAAAAACATCCCACTGGGGGCCCTTGCTTTCTCCTGCTGTGTGAGGACATAGCCAGATGACGGACCTCTGTGACTTGCAAGGAGGTCCTTCCCAGCCTCCAGGCATGTGGGAGATGAATTTCTGTTGTTTATAAACCATGGTGTTTATTATATAAATGAGTCGTGGCATATAAGTCTATGATACTTTGTTAAAGGAGCCCAAGTGGACAGAGACAGCAGTTATGAAAACACTCAAAAATAAATGTGTGATATATTAATAGATGTGCTTCTTTATTCATGTACCAAGTGATAAGATCTAGTAACTACCATAATTGCAAAAACAGTGATAATAACCAGAGACATTATTTCAAATTATCTGCAACAGCAGAAATCTGTGATTTTTCTTGGAGGCGAAGACACGGTTACTGCTCAAACCACTGTGATTTGTTGCTTACGTTTAATCAAAGGAAATTTTAGTTAGGAAAATAAAGATGTAATTTTCCCCCATCCAAATGCCTGGCTTCTCTGAATTCCCTCATGAATACCTGAGGAGCCCACAGGTTTAGATCCCTGGAAAGGACTTACTCTGGTTTCCTTTTGTGGCTCAAAACTCTACAGGCTCCTGGTCTTCGCACTTTTTTCCCAGTTACCTCTGGCTTCTCTCATGCTCTGGATTCAACTCTGTCTTCCTTTTCTCCCCCCTCTGTAAGGATTCTGTTATTTTCTCAGGAGTCAACGATACGTTTCAAGGTTTGCTTTTGTTATTTCTGTGGGAGCTGCTTGCGTATTTCAGGCTCTTCATTATATAAACGTGGCGTACGTAGTCTCCACGCTGCCAAATAGAGAGGCACAGGCTTCTCCCCGTAGTGTGAGATTGTGGAGGCCAGAGACGTGACTTTTTGTTGTGCTTAAAGCTGGAGCAGCGGACAAAGTGTCTACATGTATTAGGTACTCGGTAAATATTTGTTGGGTGGGTAAATAAATCCATGAGTGTGGAACTCAAAGATTACCTCTGACTTCTCATTTTCTAGAGCCAATTCTGTGAACTGTTCAAGGAATTTTATAGTTTCAAGGTTTTAAGATGCACTCCTCCTGTGAATACTGTGTGACCTGTGTTCACAGAGAATGTTCTAGCTACAGATCTATATATAGAGATAATGAGTGAAGCATATACCAGGCACGGCTATATATAGATTTATCTCACTCCAGAGACCAAGGGAGATTAGAACAGCGCTCTTACACAACTTCAGCAAGATGGTAACATTTCCTACATTTCTAATTGCTCTAATAAAATCATTTTTAAAGTGAAACATTTTACAAGATTGTCTCAGCCGCTCAACTTTAAGTACCGCACTTCTGTCTGAAGATGGATTAGTTTTCATTTTTGCTTAATATCTTCACCTCAAGGGCAGAATCGGCCGGACTCCTCGCTGCCGCTGCTTCATTCTGTGCCGCTGCCAAACCCGAGCTGATGGGCTATAAATCAGGCTTGAGGACAACCTTAGAACCACCGTAACCCTTTCCCCAACTGTCATCATTTCAAGTTACTTTTTAAGATTAAGCAAAAGCACCCGGATGTGTTAGTGACATTTTCTGTTATGAAAGCTTAAAACCGAGTCCTTGCTATGTTTGGTTCCTACTGTAATTAGTCTTTCCTTTATAAAACAGCATCGCTCTGGTACTCCTCTGCCATTGGGTAAGAGCAAATTATATATTATCTTTAGCATTTAACTCACCTTTTATCTACCAGAATGTGGCACTGAATAAGAAAAAGGACATTCCGTTCCAAATGTGCTGGCTTCTCAAATGCCAAGTCTCTATAGACAGAAGAAAAATGGGAGCACAAACAGCCAGCCCACAACAGGACGATTTCAGATTTATTATGTTCAAGCACAACTCACTTGGACACGCACACACACATCCATTTTAGAATGGGGGATGGTGGACAACTCACACATCCCTTCACCTAAAAGGTCAGAAAAGAATCTTTTCCTCTTAGTTTATTGCCAGATACATAGTTTCCCCCACTGTTGGGGGAATTATAACAGGCAATATTCAGGATTTAAAAAAAAAAAACAAGATAAAGGGAAATGCTGGCAACATTTGCTTGGATTGAGTTTTGGGAGATGAATAACTGATCTTTCGTAACTAGGGAACGGTTGTTGAAAAATGAGCAGGATTTGTGGATATTCGCTACAGGTTGAATTGTGTGTCCCTAAAAAATAGGTTGAAGTCCTAAGTTCCAGCACCTGTGAATATGACCTTATTTATAAACAAGAGTCTCTAAAAATGTAATCAAGTAAAGCAAGGTTATACTAGATTAGGGTAGAGCCTAATCCAGTTACAGGTGTCCTTACCAAAAGAGGGAGATTTGGATGCAGAGACACAGGTGCTCAGAGGAGAGGCCATGTGGAGGTGGAGGTGGGGACGGGAGAGAAGGGTCCACAAGCATTGGAACCCTGGGATTGCCACCAACTGTCACGTGCTGGGAGACAGGGAGAACTGCTTCTGTGCGCCTTGCCGATACCTCAAGTTCTGCCTTCCAGCCTTCAGAACCTCGAGAGGAAATGTCTGTTGTTGCAGAGCCCCGAGCTGGTGGTACTTTGCTGCAGCAAACTGGAGGAAACCAGCCCAGTGTAATTCAGCAAAATGGTTTCCGGATTTCAATGACTTGTCAAAAAGAAGTCTCTTTATTTTTGAGTATAAGATGTATATTAAATAGTGAAATAAGTGAGATCTTGACCCTTTCTAAGTTCTGGGAATTCTCTGCCTTTTTTCCTTTCTTTCTTTTTTTTTTTTTAAAAGCTGGGATCTAATTTGACGTATAGCATTATACAGTTTCAAAAGTACAACATAAGGATTAGGTACATGTCTATCTTGTGAGATGGTCACCGCGATAAGGCTTGTGAGCATCCATCTACACACATAGTTACCGACTTTTTCCCCTTTTGATGAGAATTTTTAAGATCTACTTACCTGGCAATTTCAAATATACAATTAGGTGTGAACTGCAGTTACTGTGCTGCCTGTCCCTGTGGCTTACGTCCCTGGTCTTACTGTGTGACAGGAGATTTGCCTCCCTTGTCCCCGCGTCTGGCAGCCGCCCATCTGCTGTCCGTATCTTCTTTTCTTTCTTTCTCTTTCTCCCTTTCTTCCTTCTTCTCTTTCCCTTTCTTTTTTTCTTTTCCCTTCCTTTCCTTCCTCCCTTTTTTGTTTCTTCCTTTCTTCCTCTCTTTCTCCCTTTGTTTTTCCATTTCTCTCCTTTCTCCCTCTCTCTTCCTTTCTTTCTCCCATTCTTTTTTCTTTCCTTCATTTCATAGATAAGTGAGAGCA
Source organism: Helogale parvula (assembly GCA_004023845.1). NCBI lineage: Eukaryota > Metazoa > Chordata > Mammalia > Carnivora > Herpestidae > Helogale > Helogale parvula. Next base: position 133,745 of record PJEM01003021.1, on the reverse strand, counting down.
TATGGTATTTGTGTTTCTCTGACTTATTTCTCTTAGCATAATGCTCTCAGGATCCACCTGTGTTGTTGAAAATCCGTGTTCAGTGATTTTGGATTCTTCGTATTTTTTGTTTGTTTGGTCTGAAACCTAAGAAAGCCAACAGATACACCTCAAGGACCAGGGCTTTTTGGGTTGTTGCTACATTTACTTTCTTTGCCCATTTCCTATTATTAAAATATGTATATTTTTGTTTTATAAAACCACAGGCACTGTTCTTCTTGATGAATTGAACACCAGCCCTCCTCACTCCTGCTTGTTTCTGGTCCCCCCTCCTCTCCCCTCCCCTCCCCACTAATGGATTTATACCTTGCGTATTTGCTTACACAGAATCCCACCTATTGGAAAGGATAATGTGGACAAATACCAAAGAGAAAAAGAAAAGCTTGCACCAATTCACATGGTTTTAAATAAAAATAATGGGTTCATGCTATGAATTTCTGAGGTCTTTCGGGTAATCTGTGTATTGGCCCATGGGCTAAGGCGTAGTTTCCTCCCTTCCAGGTGTTTCCAGGCCAGGCACGGCAAGGTCTCCTCATCCCTGTCCCAGAATACTCTGGGCTTACCTCTTTGAAAGCACCACACTTGAGTGCAGTGGTGGGTTTTTTTTTTTTAATGATTTTATTTAAATTCCAGTTAACACACAGTGAAATAGTAGTTTCAGGTGATGAAGTTTTGGGTTGATGGGAGGTTTGTGGGGTCCACAGCTGATGGCCAAGAAGGAATTCTTAAAGACGTCTTTCGTGCAAAAAGGTGATTATATGAAAGCAAAAGGACAGGACCTGTGGGCAGGAGGAGCTGCTCTGGGCTCCTGACTCATTACATCCCCTCAGGTTGAGAGGGGGTCAGGAATAGAGCTAGTGTCTAAGATATTTTGGAAGCAAGGTTTCCAGGACCTTGAGGGAGGAGCTGTTGCTAGGGAAATGCCCCTTGTTACCGTTTAATACAGCCTCAGTCATGGGACGCTTCAGAGGCATCTCGTGGGGCCATAAGCTTGGAGTAGCATTGCCAGCCAGCACGTACCTTGAGACCGTTGAGATAAATGAATTAGACTTAGAGGATCCTCGAGGTTGGGATAATGTTAAGCTGAGATTCTCTTTCGCCCCCAGCAAGGTGCTCATCGAGGCAGCTGAGCTCCTAGCAGGAGGTCACTGCCGGTTTCAAGGACTCGTCGATGGGCTGTAGGCATTTGCCTTAGTTTCTTTCCCACATCACTATGGCAAGCACTTGAACCCCTTTTCTTTGTTCTTGGGGAGCCAGGAGTGTGTGAGGACTGCCGCACAGATCCCACCTGGGGGGGGGTGCCAGGTGCATTTTGCCCTCGGCCTGCCACCTGCTCCGCCATCGCAGGTGTACAGCCTAGGATGCAGCACGTGCAGGCGTCACGCGGTGCTCAGCACTAGGAGTGCATCCTTGATCCCATCCCCGTTTCCCCATCTCCCCTCCCATCTCCCTCCTGGTGACCATCAGTGTGTTCTCCGTAGCCAAGAATCTGTTTTGGTTTTTCTCTCTCTTTTATTCCCCCACCTTTGCTCATTTGTTTCTTAGATTGTACATAAGTGAAATCATATGGTATTTGTCTTTCTCTGACTCATTTTACTTAGCAGAATACTCCATAGCTTTATCCACGTTGCTGCAAATGGCAGGATTTTATTCTTTTTTATGGCCAAGTAATATTCCATGACTCACTCACTCACACACACACACACACACACACACATTCACGCACGTATACATAAATATATAGCACATCTTCTTTATCCATTCATCAGTTGATGGACACTTGGGCCGTTTCCATAATTTGGCTACTGTAGATAATGCTGCTGTAAACATAGGGGTGTAAGTATCCCTTTGAGTTCATAGTTGTGTGTTCTTTGGGTAAATACCTACTAGTGGAATTGCTAGATCACAGAGTAGTTCTATTTTTAACTTCTTGAGGAGCCTCTGTGCTGTTTTCCTCAGTGGCCACACCAGTCTGCATTCCCACCACCAGTGCAGGAGGGTCCCCTTTCTTCACATCCTTGCCAACACCTGTTGTATCTTGTGCTGTTGATTTTAGCCAATCTGACAGGTGTGAGGTAATAACTCATCATGATTTCGATTTGTATTTCCCTGATATTGAGTGATGTTGAGGCTTTTTTCATGTGTCTGTTGGCCATCTGGATGTCCTCTTTGGAAAAGTGTCTACTCACGTCTTCTGCCCATTTTTTAATTGGATTATTTGTTTTCTGGGTATTGAGTTTTATAAATTCTTTGTATAATTTGGATACTAACCTTTTATCATATATGTCATTTGCAAATATCTTCTCTCCTGTGGGTTGCCTTTTTAGTTTTGCAGATTGTTTCCTCCACTGGGCAGACACTTTGTATTCTGACGCAGTCCCAATAGTTTATTTTTGTTTTTATTTTCCTTGCCTCAGGAGACATTGCTAAAAAAATGTTGCTATGGCTGGTGTCAAAGAAGTTACTGTCTGTGTTCTAGGATTTTTATAGTTTGTCTCACATTTAAGTCTTTAATTCATTTTGAGTTTATTTTTCTGTGTGGTTTTTTATGTAGCTAATTTTCCTTCTCTGTCTCTGGTCTCTCTCTCTCCCTCTGTCTCTGCCACTAGAATCTAAGGGCCTGGGCACAGGGTGCCATTTTGCATTCCACCTTTGAATTCTTTGTCTTGAGCCTCCTGCCTGGCAGAGAGCAGGCTCACAGCATTGGAACCACAGTCTCGGCCCTCCAGGGCCCAGTGGTGCAATCTGGCACCTCTTTTTCAAAACAGCGCTGACAAATGGCCCTGGCTTTCCATTCGAGCCCACATTTGTCGATGCTGCTTTTAACAAAAGGTGCCAGCATGTGATCCTGACACCTGCCCCACCAGAAAAACAAAGCAGAGTCCTCACCACAAAAGCAAGGGCCAGCCTGTGATAAGGCCCTGCGTCCAGGGAGGGAGCTGCAGGAGAGGGGACTCAAAAAAATGGACAGGTATGCTGAGGATGCAGGGAGATCTTCAGGTTTCTGGTTATTTATGTTCTTCCCCCGAGTCTCTCCCTAGCAGTGACTTGAGTTAGCCGTGGGTGCCCTGCCTTTAAATCAGCGACGAGGCTGCTGTTGGCTTGTGGGAGCAGATCTGAGCTGCTCCATATTTTAACCGGTCTGTCAGGTGCTGCCAGTGGCTGCAAATTAATCTAGGCGACCCCCC
>PJEM01003021.1:0-130418 GCA_004023845.1 Helogale parvula | reverse complement strand
TTTCTCTGCTCCCTCTAATTCCCCTTCCCCTTCCCTGCCATGTGCGTTTCCATGATAAATCACCCTCGAAAGATTTTCAATGCGTTTTGACAGGATGAAACTGTGATTCGGCTTGCTCTCGTTAAGAGCCCCATAGCCAAATCCCTCCGAAGCACAGAGGACAAGGAAGCTTGCAAACTGTGGATGGCTTGTCTTTGTAGCTGAGAGCGGGATGCGGAAAGACCTTAATTGACATGGCCGACTTCCTGCTGTTGACCTAAAGGAAAGAGGGGTATTTGCTGCAGGTGCTCATTTGTGGAGTCCCTGTGGAAGTGAAGCGGAAGCCAGTGAAGGCTTTCCAGTAAGGAGAAGCACCCAGGCTTGTACACAGTGTCCTAGCTCTCTTCATTCATTCGTTCACCCACTCACTCATTCCACAAACATGTGAGCTCTAAATGTGATAGGCACTGTGCTAAATAATAAATGAGAAGAAAATCCATGCCATAAAGGAGCTCAGTGTGGTGGGGAAGAGACAGATGCAGGTGGATAATTGTATATCAGTATGTGGAATGCAGCGGTATTCAAAAGCACGAGGTGTTAGAATGAGCAAGGGCGTCACCCTCCATCTTGAAGGGGGTGGTGAGGAGGATAAGCTTCCTGGTGGAAGTGATGGGGAGACTGGTTCCATCAGTGCGAGCAAGGTGGATTTCGGGGGGCAGAGAGGGCAGCCATGAGCAAAGGCTTCTGTGTCCATCCCTGTTGCCTTCATTTGCAAAATTTGCTCATGGGCCCAATTCTCCTCTTTATTGCTTTTGTGTTTTCCATCTCGAGATGTGTGTTCACTGTTTGCCCTCATTCCACGTAGATTGCTTTGCATGGGCCACAACGTTGCATATCCCTGCCTAAATGATCTTGACCATCTTAGTCGACCCCTTGATTTTAGATTCATTACTGTCCTCTTGATACTAACAGCTTGTGGTGACTCCTAGGGAATTCATAACCATTAAAGATCAAACATTGTCCTCAGAAACAGGATGGCCGTGCCCTCTGTCTAGGTTGACAGGAAATTTAACGTTGGGGTTGTGTTTTCTCCATATTTTTATTCCCAGGTGCCTTATGCCGAAGAGGGGCTCAGTATGTACTGGCTGAGAGATTGGACAAACGGGTGGTTCGGGTACCAAGCACCCTACGTATTCCGTGTCTTTTATTATTCTTTCTCTTCAAAGAACAGAGAACAGTGGAATCCACACCAGTTATATGGAAGTTTAGCTTAACTGGATAGTCAGAAGGAGCCTGTAGGATTCGAGCGCCTGTGGTCAGATGACCATGATCGTGGGTGACATGTGGGTAGTGTGCAGAATGGAGAGGGCCCAACTGAGGTACATGAGGAACCTTGAGCATGGAGGCTTCCGGCTGGAAAATTAGAGCAGAAGTGATGATGGAGGGCGGTAGGTGGGGAGATGGGTTACATGGGTCATGGTCATTAAGGAGGGCACTTTCTGGGATAAGCATGTAAGTGATGAATCGCTGGATTCTACTCCTGAAACCAGTACTACACTCGATGTTCACTAAGTTGAATTTAAATAAATAAATTTTTAAAAAAGTGATAGAGATAGATTCATCCTTACCCTGTCTGCAGCGGCTCTTATTTAGGACTCTGCCATGGCTAGACAGGAGACCCCTTCTCTTCTGCATATGAGAGAGGTGGGAATGCTTTTTCCAGGCAATTATCTTAAAAAGAGTGCAGTTTCTTGGCTTTACAGAAATGACAAAAAAAGATTATGACGTCTCCGAAGATCATACAAAAGCCAGGATGGTAAATGACATTTTATTCATTAGGATGGATACCCAAGTATTCTGTGCCTCTGAGAATGCTTTGTCCGTCATGCGTGGGGATGGAACCTCTGGGCTGCCATGAGTTCCCAGCAACGGCAGTGACACCACGGGACGCCTGCATGGCACTCATGTCGAGCCACGCTTTTAGGTCTGTGGTTCACATTACAGAAGGGACTTCTTTGGGGGACAGGGTGGGTGGGAAGAGGAGGTTTTCAAGGGAAGATTGGCTGTGTCCATCCTTGAGGAGATGGAACAGTCCGCCAAAGCGTGGTCTCTGGAGTCTGATTCAGGCTCCGCGTCAACAGCTCTCGGGATGGGGCTTCATAATTAGGAAGCAGAGCCGCCTTGGCCCCCACCACCACCCTGTGCTCCAGGGCCCTCACAAGGAGAATCTTGAACACAAATCCTTCATGGAAAAGCCTGAGAGTCGGTAGGCAGCCCCACTCACAGTGGCACAGGGCTCTTGGCTTCTGCCCCTGGTGGCTCAGATTCGAGAACCTTCATGCTGAAGAGCAGAGCTTCAGAGTTCCACTGGTTGGATGGGTGCCTCCTGCTGGCTTCCTTGGCTCAAGGTTCCGGGGCCTCTGCCGCTGTGACCGTGCTCTCGCTGGACCCTCCACCGGACTGTGTCCTCCGTCTTCCTGTAGCCTTTGTCACTGTGCCATCACTAATTTTGAGACCGATAATTCCACCTGAGTCTCCACTGTAACTACCACAGCTACCATTCTATGCCTCTGTGATCACCTGTGGCATGTAGGCAACTCCACAACTGATTTCTGTGAACAATTTGTATCTCTTGAGTTTTTCCTGTTTTTAGGTCCTTTGGGCCAAGAAAACAGGGTCTCGTGACATAGCTATCCCACTTGCTCCTGAACTTGGCTCTTGCTTTCAGAGCTAACTGTCCTGGCAGAAGTGAAGGGCAGCACTTTCCCTTTGCCACAACCAGTCCGTGCTTGATGGGGAACACATAGTTTGAACCCTGGAAAACCCAGGGCACATGCTAGTTCGGTACTCCGACCGTGCAAGGATATACGGTTGCGGTCCCATGTCGTGATCCTGCTGGCAGGAGGGAGTAATAACCGCTTCCTCCCAAGGGTGAGGCACATAACAGGCATTGATTCTAATGATCACAACCAGTGATTGATTCCCATTATCACAACCCCGGTGCCTGTGGTACAGATGAAGCTACTGAGGCTCTGAGAGGTGATGCCCAAGTCTTGTTGGCACTAGAGGCCCGGCTAGATGGTGCGCTCACACTTTGCTGGCCTCTGTGCCCGTGCCCTTTCCATTCCATACGGTTTCCCTTTCCCCTTTCCATCTATAGCCAACCGAGAGCAGGCCTCGGGAGAGCCTTCCAAAGCAGGTTATCCAAGGCCACAGAGTCTTCTTTTTTTTTTTTTTTTGTCCTTAGTAATTTTGATAAATATTTATCTTATTTGAGCTCCCAAAAACCTCTGTGAAGTCAGTAAGGCAGTAAGTGATAACCTAAGCTCGTCTCAATTTACAATTACTATTTTATTTTAAGTGATTTCCCCAAGGTTACAAAGCTAAGAGACCATAGAGAGTAAGGTTACTTCTAGGTTCTCCGGATCAAATGTCTATGAATTTTATCACTATTTTAATGTTTATATTTGAGAGACAGAGAGAGAGAGAGAGAGAGAGAGAGGGAGAAAGGATGAGAGGGGGAGGGACAGAGAGAGAGAGAGGCAGACACAAAATCTGAAGCAGGCTCCAGGCTCTGAGCTGTCGGCACAGAGCCTGACGTGGGGCTTGAACCCATGAACCCAGTGATGATGACCTGAGCTGAAGTCAGACCCTCAACTGACTGAACCATCCAGGCACTCCCAAATGCCTATGAATTTTAAAGTAATCCTCATTTTAAATCCGATTGCAAAAATAACTTCTATTTCTTACGGAAGAAAAACCCCCCACAAGGAATAAAATAAGAATCACACATAAATCTGACTTCCAAATATCCCGTGTTCTCCCATCTGCCTGTGTCAGCAGGACAGACAGACTTTGCTCTTTCTGTGTGGGGGTGACCCCATGCACTCTGGGACGTGACGATGCCCCTCCAGGACTTGAGTGGGGTGCTGCACAGAGGAGTGTGACCATGAATCACGTCCCTTTCCTCTGTGTGATCCTCATTACGTCATCACAGATTTGATCCTGCGTCCTGATACTTGGTCAGCCTTCCCTCTCGGCCCTGAAGACCAGGTTCCGCCACAGCTGCTCAGGACTAGTGACGCTGTGACGCTGCTCCCCGCTTGGCAGCTCACCAAGGCTGGGGTACTTCATGCTGCCTGAAGATGTCAGGAGCTTCCTCGGGCAGAAGACACTAAAGAAACAAGGTGTTCTCTTCCTTTAAAACCATTTACCTCCTGGGGCGCCTGGGTGGCTCAGTGGGTTGAGTGTCTGACTTCGGCTCAGGCCATGATCTTGCCATTCACGAGTCTGAGCCCGGCGTGGGGCTCTCTGCTGACAGCTCAGAGCCTGGAGCCTGCTTTGGATTCTGTCTCCCTCTCTCTCTGCCCCTCCCCCCATCTCTCTCAAAAATAAACAAACATTTAAAAAAAATTTACCTTCCTTAAAACTTGGGAGAATGACTAACAATGTCTTCAAAAAGTTGTCCCACTAAGGCAAGAAACATCTTTATAATGAAATTGGATTGAGATAGGCCAAATGGATGGTGATGAGGTCTTGCTTATCATTAACTGACCGACTTCTGGAGGGCAGTGGCCTGAGCCGCCTCTGCTGGGAGGTGGAGGAGTCAGGGCCAGGGACCCACCCAAGGTCAGCAAGGCAGAGGAGGAGGTGGGATTGCAGCCTGAGGAAGTAAGCGCCCTAGGATGGAAATCTGATTTCTCCTCTGTTTCACCAATTTCTTATAGTCTCCATTTCCTTACTTGCTCCTGTTTGGCTTCCTGGAATGTAGTAGAATGTTTTGATCACTGCCTGGAAATGTGAGCTTGTCCAGTTCATCCAAGACCCAGAAACACACTGATCAAAAATGGAGATTTCTGACATAGAGCATCTGATGGAAAGTAGGTTTTATGTCCTCCTGGCCCTTTGCAGGCTTGGCTAGAACTCCCGGGAAAGCAGTCTGACGTTACGGGCACTTCTGTCTCTGCTTCTCTTCCTGCCCTCGTCCTTCCCGGTCCTGCACCCACATTTCTCAGCCTCGGTCTAGAAGCAGAGCGGTGCCTCTCAAACTTGCTGGTGGAACCTGAGCACCAAGCGGTCTCGTTAGCCCGCAGATTCTGAATCACCCGCTGGCGGTGCCCCCTGAGGACCCCAGGGATGCTGCTGTCGCTCCTGTGAGGACCTCCTGTGCGGTCCTCAGACCCAGGCTCTGAGCCTCTGTGGGCTCAGCAGGACCTCATGGGAGCTGCAGGCTTGGCTGCAGACCAGCCCCGGTGTCTGGCGCTCAGAGGCCTGTTACCAAGCTGGCGCTGGCTCACGGCGACCCAGACGTGTCAGCATTGGAAGTCATCACTGCCGTTTGCCCCATCCCCATCCCCACGGAGCTCTGATGTGACAGACCCAGACCTGGGGCTTTCTGTGTGCCCCGTGAGCCCACTGTGCCCGCCCTGCTGCACTCAGGGCTGCTGGACTCTCAGCGAGCGTTGTTTTCGCCGTAGGAAGTGACGTGTCTCGTTCCTGCTTTACTTCCTGTTTCCTCTCACTGGCCTGGCTTCTTGTGAGGGCACAACTTCCCTCTAGTGGTAGGGGCACGAGAGCAGTGCTTGTGTGAAGGTCCGGGAGTGCGCCAGAGTGAGGCGGGAAGGTGGTCTGTGGTGGTGTGGTCCTTAAGCTTCTGTTGGTCATCCGGTTTGATACTGATGGACTTGACTCCTTTTCATCCGTTAGAGACCAACTGTTTAGACTGTTTCCCCCCTGGTAGTCTGTCCCTCCTGGCTTGTTACCTGACTGACTGGACGAGTTTGGTCCCGCTCGGCTAGCCCTCTGCGGTGAGGTGAACTGCCGTGTGGTTATGGTTCTAACCATGTTATCCTTCAGCAACCTGGGGGCCCCTCTAGTCCTGCCCTTACTGGATCTCCCAGGACCCAGGATGCTGGTTTTCCAGTGGAAAAGGGCCAGTCTGTAAAGTATACTTGCCCTTGAAAAATGTTGCTGCCATGTAGCTGGAGCCCCAAATAATTTTTGACCAAGATGTTTAGGTCAGTTGTTCTTAAGTAGATTTAAAGGAGACCGCGCCTACACCAGCAATCTGAAGGATCCTGGGTTCTCTGACAGATTCTGGGTGGGATAACACAGGATGGGGTCTGGGGCAGGACTTTTTAGGGGGCAGGGGGGAGAAGAGCGTGCTGGCTGTTGGGGTCTTTGGTGGAGGCTGGGGACCAGACCTGACTCCGCAGGAGCGCTCTAGAGGTCACAGGAGAACGGACTCCTGAAGCCTGGGGGCCGCGGGAGAAGGCCTCTCACCTGAGGCGTGTTCCTCCAGTGACCGGAGGCCCTGCTGGGAGGTCCCAGGGAGCGGGCGGTGATGTGCTGAGGGGGGGCTGCTGGCTAAGCGCGGAGTCAGGAGCGAGGGTGCGGGGCCACACGCCCTGCGTAAGAGAGTCTGGTGACTCCCCTCCCACAGCCCTTGTGGTGGCAGCCCGGGTACCACACCCCTCAGCCCTTGCCGCCTCCACCTTTTGTCAGAGCCTATTGGCCAGGAGTGGACACCGGAGCTCTGGATGGTACTCTGTAATCTGACAAGTGGCTTTGGACGTCTTGGGGGAGGCTGTGTGCAGAGACGACCTGGGCCAGCAAGAAGAGAACCGGGGCCTCCTCCTGGTGGGTCTCGTAGGACCTGCGAGACGGTGAGGAGTCACGTTGGTCCCGAGAGGCAGGCACGGGAAGGTGCTAAGAGAGAACCTTCCTCTTATTTCCATGCAGACAGACTACATACAAGGACACTCCTGGCCCCTAACCCCTCACCCACTCGTTTTGAGAGAAGGGGAAGGTGTTTACTGGCTGGAACCTCATCTTGGCTCTGCCGCAGTCATGGGCGAACTTGCTACACCTGCCTCTGCAGTGACTGGTGGCTGGGTTAATTCAAGGGTAAAACATTAGGGAACCCACCTGACCTGACCTACGCTACCTTTTGCAAATAACTTCATCAGGAAGAAAGGTAATATTATCATCTCTATCTGCTTGATCGCTGTCTCTCTCTCTCAGTTGGTTCCAAATCTGACGGAGAGATCGGTGATGATCTCTTGATCTCCTGTGATCCGGAGACTTGTGAAGGAGACAGAATGTAGAACTTGGAGCTCAAAATAAGTGGGACGTGCGGGGCTGGCAGCTCTAATCATGAAGTATTAGTAGGCGTTTGCAGCGACCCGTATCCTGCTGTGTGGTAGCTGAGGGGGTTGTGTCGTTGGCTTCTGAGACGCCTGGTCTTGGAAGTGGCTTTAGGGTTTAATAACTCAGTCCCATGGGCGCAGGGTGCCAGTGGGTTGCTCCCTACTATGGCACCTTTGTCTTAAGGTGGACAGCAAGGCCATAGCTTGTGTTAGGTGGCAGGGAAGGCTCAAAGAGGGATTTCATCATCGAGAGAGAAGAGACTTGAGTCCCACTGAAGACGCGCCTTGAAGCAGGAGGAGACCCAGTCACAACTTCTTGCCGCTCTTCACGGCGCTTCACGTCAAAGTCCACAAAGGTAACCGCTTTCCAAGTGGACTCGCTAGTGTGTGTGTGGTTGACACTGCCAGCTATGAATCGTTACTGCCAGACTAAGGTAGTTTGTTTGAAATTGTTGCCTCAAGTCCTGTTAATTATGCTCAGGGGCACGGGGTGGGGGCGGTTTGGGGTGTGGGGAAGTTGCCGTTATTCTTTGTCTCAGCAGTCGCTCTCCAGCTCTGTTCCGCCTCAGGGTCACATGTAGGCTTGGTGCCAGGTCTCTGAGAACAGAGTTGAGGCTTGGACTGGCCTGGGTCCAGGTAGGTTTCTTTGAGATGATCCCAGGAAGCTGAAGAGCACGAACGGGGCTAGGAGACACGAGGAGAGAGCAGCGCGAGGTGTGTTCGGAGCTGCTGTCTGCGGTGGGCAGTGGCGCGCTGGGCACTGAGCGGAATGTACGAAGATGCTCTCTCTGCAGCCTCGGAGGCTGGGCCGCTTCTCCATGGACCCCTGCCCCAGGGATTGAGAGCACTCCTCTCTCTCCCCATGGCCGTACTGACAACACAAGGACAAAGTGACTTTCTGAACCTTCAGAGAGTCCTGAGCCAGAGGAATCCTGGGAAGTGCCTGAGAGAGGAAACCGGTGACAGGCCAGAGCTGTCCACCTCAGCTGTGGTGAAACCAAGTAGTCCCGGTGGGGCAGGGCGTGCGGATGGGGCCCCCGAAGCTTCTGAGACAACCTGTTAGTTACATAAACTCTGACCTCATGATCTCATGATTCCTGAGATCCATAAAATAGCAACTGATTTTAAGAGTAAACAAATGTCAGAAGTCCTTATTATTGCAGACAATATGCCATCAAAAGGAACGAAAATAAAAATCTCGATAAAATAATTTTAAATCCAAAGGCTAGAAACCTTTCACCTAGATTCCTCGGTTTCTAGAAATCAAATTAACATGGGAACTCAAAGAGAAATGAGGAGTTTGGCAATATATTTCAGTTTTATTATCAGAAGTGGGAGCAAGGGAAAAAAACAAAATAATGGAAGAAAGTATGATTAAGCTGTGATGGAAGAGAAATTTCTTCAGGAGCTGTGTTGCAATGGAGAGAACAAACTGGAAGATAATTGAAAGTTAGATATTTGAAAGCCAGGATAGATGGGGAGGGAAAATGAGGTGTGCCTGGGTGTAAGTGCTCTTAAGCAGAGCTTTAGAAAAGAGAGAAATACTCTAGATGTCACTAAAGAGTGATGGGCAGCCAATAAACATAAGAGAAGCAATGTCCTAAGGAGAGAACTGGAATGACTTCTCAGAAGATGCCAGAATGCAAAACACAACTGGAAAACACCCTTAGAGCAGCACACACTCCATGATAAGAACAGTGGGCAACCATTCTCGCAAACGGGGACCCGTATGCTCAGGGGTGTGGAAAAATGGAGGGAAGAATACCGGAAGAGGCCTAGCTTGGAAGGGTTCACAACGGCGCAGCATCACCTGCACTTTGAGGGAACATACCCAGGAAATGTACAGAATTAGTGCGATAAGAGAAAGCACAGACAAAAAACTGGAATGTTAAGTGAGAGCAGGCGGATGATCAGAGATGAAGTCCAGGCTTGGGTTGAGCTGGTGGGAGAGTGGATCCTTGGTGAGTGGGATTGGGCATCTGTCCCAGGGAGGTTTGAAGGTGGGAAGGTTTGTCTGAACGGTGGGTGATTGCAGTAGATGCAGCTGTCTTCATCTCGTAGTCCTTACTGTAGGAGAATGTGCACGACCAAATCTGAAGGAGTATGTTCTAAAATCATATGTCTGAGCCCGGAGGGAAAGTGAAACAAGATGGGCAGAGTTAAGCCCTACCTGGGTTAGAATGGAAAGGGCGTCCTTACAGAGTGTCTTGAACAGTTAAAACTCAAATGAGCTCCCCTGAAAGGGATGGGGAACGACACATGGAAGCAGGACATCGGAGCGGTGCTGGGTGTGTCCGCTGTCTGTCTGTCCTGGGCATCCGTCCAGGCTGCTCTGTGCTGCTGGAGGTCAGCTGCTATCACTGAAGCTGATTCACCCTCTGGATCCACTTGGGTTTGGCCAGTGGACATCAGAGCAGGGATCAGAGAGCGACAGTGGGGACAGGCTGAGGTCTAATCACCTGGCTCCCTGCCCTTACCTCTGCCGTCTAAGTCGGTTACAGTTTCCATGCGTGGTTCCCGTCAGCTGGCCACATGTCCTCTTAGTGCTTAAAGAAACAAGGAGAATTTAAAAGTGTTTAATTATTCAGGTAAGCAAAGAAAGTGACTTCAGGTGACATCTGTTGACTGATGGTATTATCATTGTAGACCTGTGACCTTTGCAGTAATAGTTATTTCTTGCAAGAATGTCTTGAATGCCTTTTTTTTTTTTTTTTTAGAAAAAAGCATTTTATTTCTTAATCCGTTTGGATTACCTCTGAGGAGAAGAGTAATGAATGAAATTCAGGATTAGTACTCAGGAATGGCTTCTAAGAGACTGTCTAGACTCTAGGACATCTTCGTCTTTCACAGAACTCCCCCTGAATATTTGTAGAGAAATTCTCTGCCATATTCTTTTTTTCTTTTATGTTTTTATGTTTTATTTTTATTATTTTTGAGAGCAAGAGAGAACAGAATGAGAGTGGGAAAGGGGTACAGAGAGAGGGGAAGACACAGAATGTAAGGCAGGCTCCAGGCTCTGAGCTATCAGCACAGAGCCTGATGTGGGGTTCGAACTCACGGACCATGAGATATGACCTGAGCCAAAGTCGGATGCTTAACCAACTGAGCTCCCCAGGCTCCCTCTCTGCCATATTCTTAAACACTGGGAAGAAAAGGGAATTCAGAAACTCTATGCATAACCAAGGGTGCAGTATGCCTTTGGAATCAGTATTCGACAACCCTTTAAATCAATATTTTAGAAATACTTGAGGGGCCTGGGTGGCTCAGTGGGTTAAGTGTCCGACTTCGGCTCAGGTCATGATCTCAGGATTTGTGAGTTTGATCTCTGCATCGGGCTCTGTGCTGATGGCCTGGAGCCTGCTTTGGGTTCTGTGTCTCCCTCTCTTCTGCCCCTCCCCTGTTCACATTCTCTATTTTTTTCTCTCTCTTAAAAATAAATAAATATTAAAAAAATTAAAAAAAATACTTGTTCAACATTTTTGTAAGGGAGGTGGGAAATTTTATCTTTTGGTAAGAAAATTTTTATGCCTCTTTCTTTATGTCCCAAATTACATGCATTGTGCCAAAAGTAATATAACACTTAAACTTACTTGCTTTATCTTGCATTTCTAGATTTTTTTAGCACTCATGATTGGATAGGTTTAGTTACTCAGACTCACTAAGGATGGAAGTAATTTACATAGAAATACTTGCTAAGTCTTATTCAAAATATTTTGAAAGCTTTTTTTTCCCTGGCTTATATGTAGGCAAAGTATTTCACACTTGTTGGTTGTTTCTGCTTTAACTTCATTTCTCTTTTGGAATTTTCTGATCCAGACACCTTCTGTGGAGTCATCCTAAAAGGTTTATAATATAGATGGTAGTAACATGCTCATTTGCAGCAAGAGGCGTTATGCTGCGTTGACCAGCAGTGGCAGCTTCAGAGGGCTGCAGTCACGCTGGGAGGTGTGTGTATGTCCCTTGTGGAAATCGTCAGCACAGACAGGTCAGCACCAGCGAGGATCACCTCCTCAAAGTTGGACTTAAGGGCCCTGCCTTATTCGGTAGGAGCTGGGCCCCATTTTGCCTGCGATGTGGTCATGTGTGGAAACGGCTACTACAGTTCCTGTGTGTCCTGATGTATAGACTGATCACACTGGGCACCTACCTTTCTGGCTCCTCCCTTATTCAGGGGCTGACCAGGATGCAGCAGGAGAGACTGCTGGCCGCAATGCCAGAGAGAGGCCAGGCTTCAAGTTAGTGGCGTTCGGATTGTTGAATAGAGGAACCAGTTCTGATGATGGTGGCTGGGTGAGAAGGGGTGGGCGAGCCCATAATGTGCAGACCTTTCAATGAAAGGTCCAGAGGGCTTACCAGGTATAGAAATGTGGGGGTTCTGATGATGAAGTATTAAATCAATGTGATCATTTTTGACTTCAGAAATAAAGGAATTAAAATACTGTGTAGCTAGGATTCCCAGAGCAAATTAGTGCAGTGTTGAAGTAAAATAAAGTAAAATACTTTGCATTACTGGGATGCAGTGGAAGACAGTAAGTAGTCTTGAAGGAAACTACTGACAACTATTTACACATATGCCCTGTTGATATTATATCACTTGTGTTGTATAAACTTACTGAAATTTTGCATTGATGTGTAACTGGCTTATTGATGATAATAATAAGCTCTCCTTTTATGTCAACTTTGTCCTGAGACATCCGAAATTACCATCTGCAAAGATAATGGAGTGAGGACGCACTGGATTATTTGGGTCACTTAGGAACCGACTGAGTTAACCGCCCTGGAATCTCTTACTCCTTGGAGTAAAATGTATCCCTGCTCTTTTATCCCATTCCTCATCAGGTGCAAAATGTAACCTGAAAGCACATTAAAATGCAGGGGTTCTCATGTCCTGAGGTCAAGCCCTGTTTCACTTACAGTTAACCAAGAGTCTTCTCCTCAATCTAGACCTTTATTCCTCATGAAATTTGTGTCCCTGTATTCACTGGTGGTACTTCTTCTTCAACCTTGGCTGGTGGATAGAGGCCAAATATCACTACTTTATACCTAATAGTTTCATAAATTAGGGAATTCACTTAGTAGAACAATTAAGGATCATGCCTATTTCATCTCTACATTTCCAGCATAATTTTTAGCATATTTATTCAGTGAATGCTTGTTGAATAAGGGAACATATTTCTGGAACTTAGACCTACCACTATACTTTATGGAGGCACATTAAGGTTGTTAAAAATATAGTGGCTCCCATCTTGTTTTAAATCGCAGAATGACCCGTGAATCAAACAAATAGTACCTTCATAATCTGTAGAAGGGTTCAGATTTGATGAAGATTTGACATCATTTCTGAGGGTGGCTGTGGTATAGACTGATAATATAAAACTAAGAGGGGTTAAATTGGCTGAGATTTTACTGTGTTCAGCAAGTCAGCTTCCTAGTCATTAAGAGTTGGCAGTATGTGATGGAACATTTGGACATATGAAAAGACACTTGGCAGATCCTATCTGGTTTACACGTTGAAAATCTGACAAGTTTTACAAAGAATAATTAATGATAAATCTTAGGAAAATACAAGAATCAGGAATACTCACATTTGTTATGATTAGATTTTCCCTCTTAATTCTTTTCTTCAGATGGGGTCACTTTCGAGGGCTCTGTCTTCAAGTTGACTGAGACATTCTCCATTCAGTTCCAATCTGTTTAGACAGTTCAATAAATATTTCACCTCAGATGTAACTTTATGTTCTAGACCTTTGTCTTTTTCGTTTTTCTTTGCCTTTGCCTTCACCTTCCCAGTGGGGGAGAGGGGCTGAGGAAGGGGAGGGAGGAAGGGAGAGAGAATCTTAAGCAGGCTCCATGCTTAGTACACAGCCTGATGTGGGGCTCATCCTATGCCCCTGGGATCATGACCTGAGCTGAAATCAAGAGTTGGTCACTCAACCAACTGAGCTAGCCACGTGCCCCTAGAATTTCTTTTTATTTTTGGTAGCTTCCATGTTTCTGCAAAGAATCTCCATCTCTTTACCAAGACTGTATTTTCTTTTTTTTTAGTTTTTATTATTTATTTATTTACTTTGAGAGTGAGTGAGCAGGGGAGGGGCAGAGAGGGAGAGAGGGAGAGAAAGAGAAGGGGAATCCCAAGCAGGCTCCACCTTGTCAGTGCAGACCCCAACACAGGGCTCAAACTTACGAATCACAAGATCATGACCTGTGCTGAAGTCAGGACTTGGACGCTCAGTTGAGCCACCCAGGTACCCCAACCATCTTTTCTTTGTCTTGAAGATGTTCATAATCGCTAATTTAAAGCCACTGTCTGAAAATTCCAACATCTGTGTCATCTCAGGGTCTGTTTCCATTCATAGTTTTTTTCCCTCCATTACAGTCCGCATTCTCCTGCTTCTTTGTTATGTCTAGATTTATTAATTGTATGCTATATATTGTGGATGATACATTATAAGGAGTCTGAATTATATTGTTTTCCTTCAGAGAGTGTTGAAATAGCTAATTTCTGGGGGTCTCTCCTTGATCTTTTCAGGCTTGGTTTTCAGCTTTGTTAGAGTCAGGCTATCTAATAAACCTTTCTGCGATGATGAAAATGTTATGTAGCTTCGCTGTCCAGTGTGGTTAGCACTAGTCATATTTAGCTACTGAGTGTTTGAAATGTGGCTAATGAGACAAAGTGAGTTTTAAATTTTACTGAATTTTAATTAGTTAACATTTAAACTTAAATTCCTATATGTGGTCAGTGACTCCTGGCCAGTGTGGGTCTAGATTAAATCTTATTCTCGGGTATGGTTCTTCCTTCTAGACCTTTCTGGAATCTCAGTGAATGTCTGCGGTTTTGATGAGTCTCTCCATTGTGACTGGGCCAGAGCACCAGCATCACCAGCAATTTTGTGACCTCTAGTATCTTCATTCTACCTTCACTTCCGTAACTGCTCTTCTCTGCTGAGCTTTGCTGAGTCTCACCCTGCACGTGGGCGTCTGAGCTCTTGGCCAGAAACCTCTGGACAGACTTGCGCCACTGACTTGCTGTAATTAGGACTTAGAATTTTTAGCATGTTTTGATGTTGCATATTTCCTTGTCCTGTTCATGCGCATAAAGGTGAAGTCCTAAGGTGATCCTGAGGACTTGAAAAGTAAGAAGGGCTGTCACAATAGCTTTTTGGCTCCTTCTGTCCTGTTCCCAAAGCACGTTTGCTTCCCCCATTATCTCTCTTCCCGCATCCCTCTCTGAGTTACCTCCACGTCTGTCCTGCCAGCACGTCTACAGTCTCCTTAAGAGCAAAGACTGTGGCTTTTCCCCTTTTGTGTCTTTCGTACCAAGACTCTGACTGACGCATAGTGATGCTGTCTGTATTGAATGTTAGAGGGGCTGACAGAAGGCAGAAGGAGCTGAGCTGGCAAACCGCTGCCGAGGAAGCAAGTCCCCAAGCGAGCTGTCCAGAGGGCGCAGTCATTGCCGGCACATCACCGCACACGGAGAGTCTCTGAAAAGTTAGGAGATTAAAGACTGTGTCCTAGCATTGTTCCACGGTACCAGTGGGGTCGTAAGAGGGCGGATCGTGATGGCAGCGAATGAAGTGGGAGAAGCACAGCTGTAACCAGATCCCCAGGCCCACGGTGATGTTAAGAGCTGACCTAACCTGAGTCCTTGCGTGTCAGGGTTTGTATACGTCTCTCACAACAACCCTCTAAGGTGGGTATTATTATTATCTCTGCTTCACAGATGAGGAGACTGGGGTAGAGAGAGAATAAGAACTTGACTAGTTTATAAAAACTAACATTTGTCAGAGAAGGGATCCAATCAGGCCCTTAGCCATTATATGATCTTGCTTCTCACATTCTTTTTCTGGATAATTATCTTGACATAGTGAAGAATGATGAATAGAGCGTTGCTTACCGGCATTTTCAGCATCAGTATTTTCAGCAGACACACCTGCTCTATCGGGCTGTGCTACACGTGAATAGTGAAAAGGTGAAGAATACAGAGCCCTAGTGTAAAAATGTGAAATCTTGATGGACAGATAAGACATAGAGCTAAAAAGTGAATAATGGTATGAAACATATGCTAAATATAAAGAACAAACAGCTATTATCAAGATTTATTATTACATAGGATACTTGGGTCAAATCACCACATAATATAATCATAATATAGGTATGGAAATGGAGGGTCACAGAGTTTAACCGACTTGTTCAAGCCCTTAAACATTCGCTTGTTTGTCTCTCCATCTGTCCGTCCATCCACCCACTCATCCCCAGGATTTACCAGGTACCTACTTTGTTAAGGGAACTTTGCTTCGGTTCTAGGGATCTGTATAAGCAAGACACAATTCTTATTTTTAAGAAGCTCCTAATCTAGTGGAGAGTATAAGCACTTAGGACCATTTAATACTCTATATTTTTTCTTTTGTTGGTTCTCCATTAAAGTGGATGCAGATCTACCTATATATGATGTATATAAATGTTATGTATATATACACATATATACATATGTTATGTAACGTTTTGATATAGTTATGTACTTAACATGATTTATGTATACCATTGATACTATATACATATAGAATATTTTTTTTCCTATTTGACTCTCTCCTGTGTCCTCCATATCAGGCAGATCTTTAAACCCACATGGGGTTTAAAGTTTATACACTATTTCGGCCTCCTTTCTATGAAAAATAACAAAGTTATTAACCCAAAGTTAATTCTGAATGGCTATTTGGAATGAGATATAATATTTAAGCGACTTAGTCACATTTAAAGTACACATTTATAAAGGTGACCAACAATATAAACATCACAAATTTTAGAAAAGTGTATAATTCTTAGGCCTATCACTATTGCCATACTTTTTCCTCTTGTAATTTTTGGCCATATACTCTGATCATTTCATTTATTACAATATCGTAATTTTTTTAAGAGAATAGAATTATAATTCCTGCAAGGTTGAAAAAAATTTTTTTTTATTGGAGGTTTGGAAAAGTTTCTTTCACCTTTGTAGTTGTTGTTTTGAGGTCGTTGGGCGGCTGTAGACATCCCTGCGGTTTGCAGTGTGATTACAGGTTGTGTCCTGTCAGCCAGGCCTTTGGACAGTTCCAGGTTTGCGTGGTCCCATTCTAAACAAACAAACAGAAAGTAAATATATGGTGCAGTTTTAACTGTGTGAATTACATTATTGCATGTATTTTGGAAAGGGGTTTTTGTTTTCTCTTGGTGGTGGCGAGGACCAAATTGCATATAATTTTCCACGTTGGATTTTGGACAGACTAGTTTCTGGCGCTTATGTTTAAACCTCATTTCTCTGCCACATTCATACTTGTTGTGCTGGGCACATAGGCTGCGGCCATGTTGCAAGACCAGGTATCTGCGTCATGGCGGCTGATGGGTTGGCATTCCTAGAAGCCATGCCTGCTGCACAAAGGCCAATGATAGATTAACTGTATGCAAAAGTGACGGTGAGCCCCATAAATATACTAAACCTGGGTCCCCTAAATGCCTGCTGCAGCTCCTGGGAGGGTGCCATCCCGTGCAGGTTAAGTGTGGGCACAGTGGGGCTGGGAAGTGTCTCCACCTGCTCCCGGGAGAGAAGAGCAAGCAGGGAGCCAGTACGAGGTGACACTCAAGTGCAGGACAGGTTTGGAGGCTTCTGAGTGTGTGGCAGAGGCCACTTCCAGAGGAATCTGTCCTCTGAGTCCAGTGGTCCTTCCACATCATAGCAGCTGCTCATTTATTTGGAAGCAGGTGTTTCTTAGCCCTTAGACCCACAGAAGCTGCCACTGTGGGCCGCCATAGGTTCTCCGCTCCTGCACGCTCTTCTCATAACACGGTGCTGACACTTTGTGCACTGAGGGATGGAGAGAAGGGTGAGGGGTGCTTGGCTCCCCAGGTTTTTTCCACCGTGACACTGAACATAGCAAACATTTCCTTGACAGATAGGATCCTATTAATCAACGTGCAATTTTTTGGTTCCCAATTATAGGCGTTTACTTTTCTTTGGTCTTGATGACATCTCTACTTTCTCACTCTTATAGGTACAAAAGCAGGTGCTGCCACACTTGCTTTCACTTACTCAACAAATAGTTATTGAACGTCCGCCATGGGTCAGCCACTGTTCTAGGCATAAGTGGTATAACTACGGACAAAACCAACAGTCTCTGCTCTCACAGAGCTTATACAGTAGTGGGTGGAAACACGCACGCACACACACACACACACATACAGTGTTAGTATTGTGTAGAAAAAGGTATTGTCACATAGAAATTCTGTTACAAAGGAAAAATACAGAAAGGATATAGACTGTGATGGGGGTGGTTCTCTTAAACAGAGTGATCTCAGATGGCTTCTCTGAGGGGACGATGTTTGAGTAGAGAATTGAGTTGACTAACACGCACAAGCCATGTCCATATCTGGGGGAGTAGTATTCCGGGCAAAGAGAACAGGTACAAAGACCCCTACAAGTACTGCATACGTTTTTATCCTCTCCAGGGGACCGTTGCATCAGATGATCCCTGGATAGGATCTGGGTCTAGCTGCTCTGTTAGTGTTAACATTTGCCAGCCGACTCCTCTTCAGCTTCCCAAAGGACGGTCCGAGCTGCCTACCCTGGAAAAGAGACCAAGAAATAAGTCCCAAGTTCTAAGCCTTTTCATCCTTTGACTGACATGCATGTCAAGACCATTGCAGCAAGGGGCTAATTCTCCTAAGTGGAGTTCTTTGGAACACTGGGGCCAGTTTTTGCCTCTAAATAGGTTGATGAGTTTCCGGTCTCTGTTGAAGATTCAGCCCCAGGAATCTTCAGGATGTTACTTCTCAGTATTACCTCTCAGTTGCTATGAGTCTTGATTTGCATGGAGTATTGATTGGCCTTAGCAGTAGGTGGTGTCCGTTGTGTTTAATGACCAGTTTACAGCATCTGCTCCCCGAGATGTCTAGTGGGGATGGTGTGCGCATTCTGGGAAGAGTGTGGGCGCTCTGAGGGGCAGGCTCATTCACCATTCAACAGCCGTACGGCCTCAGGCAAATCATGCCTCTGTGGATTTCAGTGCACTCATCTGCAGAATGGCTGAGTCCTCCTTGATGTAAGTCCTTAATTCCGTTTACCAATTCCTGGCAGATTGTGGAAGTGGAGTGTTAAGTTAAGAATTTACCTGGAAGAGAGGGTAAGAGACATGGACATGAGCAGTGAACTTGCTCCCCAGATGGCAGTGTGTTGGTAGACACACTGATTTTAATGATCACTCATTCACTTTTCCTCTTGGCAGTCAGACACTAGTCACACGCTCTTGAGAGAGCCGCCAGTCCTGTTCTGGCTACAGATGCTGGGAGAAGCAATGTGGTGTCCAGACTCTGAGGGGTGGCTCTCACACGTTGCCCACTAAGTGTTGTTTGTGGCAGTGGTACTGGGGAGCTTAGGTACCTGCCCTGGAGGGTTTGATGATCCAAAGTTTCAGCTCTAGAGTCCAGATGGCGAGAGTCGCCTTGAGTAATTGTGGACAGCTGATGGGAGTAGCGGCGTGTTTCCAGGAGGTAGCAAATAATAGGGCCCATTTTTTCCATCCAGTATTTCAGTTATTCTTTCTAAAAACTTTGTGAGGTGATAGCCTGCAAAGCCTTCTTTACTAAACACTGAAATGCCTCTGAGAAAGGCTGCCATCCAAAATAGTTTGGCTTTGGAAATTATCACTGCCTTGCAGGGAGGCACCTGTGCCATTACCTGAACAACGCTGTGTGTTCACACCTCATGAGTCTGTTAACGTATCATCCTTTAAATCACTTAAGGGCACAAGTAAATGCCTAACGTGATTTGACCCCTAGCCTAGAGGACTTAATAGATCAGAGGTTTGTATCATAGGGCTCTTAGGGGAAAAAAATTGTTACATATTGGGAACCATTGTCTGCATCTGTGTCTTCTCTTACATGTACTTACACTGTGGCTGTGGTATCTGCCTCCCGTGCAGCCACATAGCCCTTCAGCAAGCCTTGTCTGTGCTAGTGCAACCCCTTGCTGACCTTCAGGGCCCTTTGTGGAAGATAGACGGGGTAGGTAGGATTGTAAGAACTGGTCCAGAGAGGTGAAGTGTTGGATTACGTCATTGAGAAGATGTGATGTGACCACCAGTTGACCCTTGACCATGAAGCTGGGCAGTTGGAGGCTTCTTTCCTCGCCTGTCTTTGGAGTGGACAGCCCATCATTCCCACAGCTGAACCATTTTCGAGGACACAGGCTTGAGAGAGCAGTGTGTTGGGAACATCTGGATAGTCCACAAGGCCGAACCCAGCTAAGTCCTCTCTGTGAACTTCTGGGAGCAGGTGGTTGTGGAGACGATTCTCATACTCTCATCTGAGGATTGTTCCAGACCAGCCTCGTATGGAAGTTCCCTTGCTTCTTAAACCTACACGTGGAAACTACAAACATGATGTGAGAAAGGCAGAACACACATTACTGTTTCATTTATTCATTCATACATTCACTCATTCATTCATTCATTCAGGTGTCATTTTCCACATATTTTGACTCAAGCAGGAGTAGGTTTTCTCTTTGATACATGTTATTTCATTTAATCCTCAAGAGGCCTTAAAAGGCATTCTCAGAGTTTCCCCTTTCCATATGAGACAACCTCAGGAAGGTAAAGTGCTGACCCAAGGTCTCTGGAAGAGGAAGGTTCGGAGCTGGGCTGACACAGCAGGTGCGCACCAGCGGAGCTATGCTGCTTTGTTAAAACATCAACATATTTTCAAATCTTTGATAGTCGCTGCCTGGGGCTTCTCAAGTGCCCCATCCCTCTCCTCTGGTTTCTTCCCCCCAATTCCTTCCCCTGACTTACTAACAGGCCAGTGCCTGGCACGGTGGGGAGCCAGGGCCCCGCCCCAGTGTGACAGCCAGCCCTGGTTCTCATCGGTCAGTGCATCTGCCCTGCTGCTCAGGAAGTATCAGACAGAGGGGAGATCAGCGTTAAAAATTTTTTTAGTAAAAAAAAATTTTTTTTAGCTTATTTGAGAGTGAGGGAGTGGGGGGGGGCAGAGAGAGAGGGGGACAGGAAGAGAGGGAGAGACAGGATCCCAAGCAAGCTCCGCACTGTCAGCACAGAGGCCAATATGGGGCTTGAACTTAGGAACTATGAGACCATGGCCTGAGCCGAAACCGAGAGTTGGACACTTACCTGACTGAGCCACCCAGGTGCCCCAGGGAAATCAAAGTTTAAAGAGATGAAGAGGGTTGTCCAGAGTGCGAGGGAGGACTCAAACCCAGGTTTTTCGACTCTAAGTTATGTTTCATTTGCTTATTTGTTTCACCAACACTACCATCTCTCTCAGTGAAAGGAGTTGGAAATACTGAGTCTATAGATTTTAGATTTGTCTCTCTAAACAAAAATTTAAAACTTTATATGGCTTCCTTCTCAACAGGTTCTTTAATACATATGCCTAACATCAATTGGTGTAAACTTTAATGCTTTTATCAGATGGAAGCAAATAAGGGAAGTGTCATTGAGCAAGAGTTTGGTTCTAGAATTTGTGTGGGATGATAAATCTAGGGTGGAAAATAGCACACTCGTCATCAGGAGTGTGCACCTGATCTCAAGCTCTGTCATTTCATCCTTGCACTGCTCTGGACAGATCTCCCCGAAGCAGGTGTGTCCCTGAAATTTCTGAGCATTGGTAGTGGCATTGCTGCTGCAGGCAGGGCATTTTCTAAATGCAGAGCTCACGACCGGAAGGAGGAGTTCCAAGTCTGGGCCACTACTGCCTAAATACAGTGCTTCTAGTGACTGAATCTCAGAGCTGAAGGGGCTTTAGAAATTCCCTAATTCATCCCGTCACAGTGTTGTAAGCGGCAGCTGTGAGCTAGGCTGCAGGGAGCTCTGAGGAGGCAGTGTCTGCTCCCGATGAACGGAAAGGCTCGTTGAAACAGACCGGCAGGAAGTTCGGACTGTGCACCTTAACGGACCTGTGGTGGTATCTGGAAGAGGGGCCACATATAGGAGGAGAATGAATCACCGAGAGCCTAGCTACTTTTCCAGAGTTGTAGTCAACCCCCTGTTTGCAGCAGAAGAGGCCCACGCTGGGGTGAGCCAGGACAGGGGTTTCCCGGGTGGTTATGGGGGCAGGATGGAAGGGTCAGGTCGACTTAAGTATTAGCCAGAGAGTGGCTTACCTGATGGGTCACAACGCAGAGACCAGTTACAGAAGGATGTGAAGCTGACAGTTTGGGAGAAAGTGGAGGCTCCAAGGCCTGGATGTCTTAGTGAGGTCACAGTTCAGGAGCAGAGGAGGTAACTGTTGGGATTCAGGAGAGTGAGAGAAGAAAGGATCCAGGGAGACCCTGTTGGACAGATGAGGTGTGGTGGGCTGAAGAAGCAGCAGCACTTTTTAAAAAAATTATTTATTTTTAAATTTATATCCAAGTTAGTTAGCATATAGTGCGACAGTGATTTCAGGAGTAGATTCTTTAATCCCCCTTAACCATCCATCTAACCGCCCCCCCCACAACTCCTCTGTTCTCCATATTTAAGAGTCTCATGTTTTGTCCCCTTCCCTGTTTTTATATTGGTTTTGCTTCCCTTCTCTTATGTTCATCTGTTTTGTATCTTAAATTCCACATATGAGTGAAGTCATAAGATGCTTGTCCTTCTCTGACTTACTTCACTTAGCATAATACCTTCTAGTCCATGCACATAGTTGCAAATGGCAAGATTTCATTCTTTTTGATTGCTGAGTATTACTCCACTGTGTGGTATGTATATATTTACACACACACGCACACATCTTCTTTATCCATTTATCCTTCGATGGACATTTGGGCTCTCTCCATACTTTGGCTGTTGTCTACAGCACTGCTGTAAACACTGGGGTGCACGTGCCCCTTTGAAGCAGCGCACCCGTGTCCCTTGGATAGATTCCTAGCAGTGCAGTTGCTGGGTTGTAGTGGTTCTATTTGTAACTTTCTGAGGAACCTCCACAGTGTTTTTCAGAGTAGCTGCGCCAGTTTTCATTCCCACCAGCAGTGCAAAGAAGATGATCTTTCTCCACATTCTCGCCAACATCTGTTGCCTGAGTTGTTTAGTCATTCTGACTGGCGTGAGGTGGTATCTCATTGTGGTTTTTATTCGTATTTCCCTGATGATGATGATGTGGAGAATTTTCCATGTGCCTGTTAGACCTCTGGACGTCTTCTTTGGAGAAGTGTCTATTCATGTCTTCCGCCCATTTCTTCACTGGTTTATTTGTGTTTTGGGAAGTTCCTTATAGGTTTTGGATACTAGCCCTTTATCTGATATGTCATTTGCAATTATCGATTCCTATTCCATCGGTTGCCTTTTGGTTTTGCTGATGCTTCCTTCAATGTGCAGAAGCTTTGTATTTTGATGAGGTCTCAATAGTTCATTTTTACTTTTGTTTCTCTTGCCTCTGGAGATGAGTTAGTTGCTGCAGCCAAGGTCAAAGAGGTTTTTGCCTGCTTTCTCCTCAAGGATTTTGATGGCTTTGTGTCTTACATTTAGGTCTTTGATCCATTTTGAGTTTCTTTTTGTGTATGGTGTAAGAAAATGGTACAGGTTCATTCTTCTGCATGTCGCTGTCCAGTTTTCCCAGCACCACTTGCTAAAGAGACTGTCTTTATTCCCTTGAATATTCTTTCCTGCTTTGTCAAAGATTAGTTGGCCATACGTTTGTGGGTCCATTTCTGGGTTTTCTATTCTGTTCATTGATCTGAGTGTCTGTTTTTGTGCCAGTACCATACTGTCTTGGTGATTACAGCTTTGTAAAACAGCTTGAAGTCCGGAATTGTGAGGCCTGCAGCTTTGGTTTTCTTTTTCAACATTACTTTGGCTATTCAGGGTCTTCTCTGGTTCCATACAAATTTTAGGATTGTTCGTTCTAGCTCTGTGAAGAATGCTGGTGTTCTTTTGATAGGGATTATGTTAAATGTGTAGATTGCTTTTGGTAGTAGTGAGATTTTAACAATATTCTTCCTATCCATGAGCATGGAATATTTTTCCATTTTTTTGTGTCTTCTTCAATTTCTTTCATAAGCATAGTTTCCAGCATATAGATTTTTCACCTCTTTGGTTAGATTTATTCCTAGGTATTTTATGGTTTTTGGTACAGTTGTAAATGGGATCAATTCCTTGATTTCTCTGTTGCTTTATTATTGGCATATAGGAATGTGTGCAACCAATTTCTGTGCACTGATTTTATATCCTGCAACTTTGCTGAATTCTTGGATCAGTTCTATCAGTCTTTTGGTGGAATCTTTTGGGTTTTCCATATAGAATATCATGTCATCTGTGAAGAGTGAAAGTTTGACCTCCTCCTGGTTGATTTGGATGCCTTTTATTTCTTTGTGTTGTCTGATTTCTGAGGTCAGTACTATTTTGAATAACAGTGGTGAGAGTAGACATCACTGTCCTGTTCCTGACCTTATGGGGAAAACTCTCACCTTTTCCCCCATTGAGGATGATATTAGCATTGGGTCTTTCAAATATGGCCTTTATGATCTTGAGGTATAATCCTTCTCTTCATACTTTCTTGAGGGGTTTTTTTTTATCAAGGAAGGATGCTGTATTTTGTGAAATGCTTTCTCTGCATCTATTGAGAGGATGATGTGGTTCTTGTCCTTTCTTTTATTGATGTGATGTATCACATTGATCTGTGGATATTACCACCACGAGGTATAAATCCCACTTGGTGATGGTGAATATTTTTTTTAAGGTATTGTTGGATCTTGTTGGCTAATATCTTGTTGAGGATTTTTGCATCCGTGTTCATCAGGGAAATTAGTCTGTAGTTTTCCTTTTTAATGGGGTCTTTGTCTGGTTTTGGAATCAAGGTAATGGAAAGAGATTTGAAGTTTTCCTTCCATTTCCATTTTTTGGAACAGCTTCAAGAGAATAGGTGTTAACTCTTTGTTAAATGTTTGGTAGAATTCCGCTGGAAAGCCATCTGGCCTCAGACTTGTTTTTTGGGAGATTTTTTGATTACTAATTCAATTTATTTACTGGTTATGGGTCTGTTCAAATTTTCTATTTCTTCCTGTTTCAGTTTTGGTAGTTTATATGTTTCTAGGGATTTGTTCATTTCTTCCACATTTCCCATTTTATTGGTGTATAATTGTTGGTAATATTCTCTTATTGTTTTTATTACAGCTGTGGATGTGATCTCTCTTCTTTCATTCTTGATTTTATTTATTTGGATCCTTTCCTTATTCTTTTTTGATCAGACTGGCTAGGGGTTTATCAATTTTCTTAGTTCTTTCAAAGAACCAGCTTCTGGTTTCATTGATCTGTTCTTTTTGGGGGGGGGGTTGATAGCCTTGATTTCTGCTCTGATCTTTATTATTTCCTATCTTCTGCTGGTTTTGAGTTTTATTTGCTGTTCTTTTTCCAGCCTTTTAAGGTGTAAGGTTAGGTTGTGGATCTGACACTTTTCTTCCATCTTTAGGGAGGCCTGGATTGCTGTATACTTCCCTCTTAGGACTGCCTTTGCTGTGTCCCAGAGGTTTTGGGCCATGCTGTTATCATTTTCATTGGCTTTCATGTACTTCTTAATTTCCTCTTGAACTTCTTGGTTAGCCCATTCATTCTTCAGTAGGATCTTTTTTAGTCTCCAGGTATTTGTTATCTTTCCACATTTTTTTCCTTGTGGTTGATTTAGTTTCATAGTGCTGTGGTCTGATAATATGCATGGTATGATCTTGATCTTTTTGTATTTGTTAGGACTCATTTGTGTCCCAGTATGTTATCTGTTCTGGAGAGCATTCCATGTGCATTGGAGAAGAATGTGTATTCTGCCTTAGGATGAAATGTGCTGAATATATTTAAGTTCATCTGGTCCAGTGTGTCATTCAGAGCTATTGTTTCCTTGTTGATGTTCTGTTTAGATGATCTGTCCATTGCTATATGTGGGGTTTTAAGGTCCCCTACTATTATGGTATTATTATCAATGAGTTTTTGTATGTTTGTGATTAATTGATTTATATATTTGAATGCTTTCATATTTGGAGCATAAATTTTTTACAGTTTTTAGGTCTTCTTGGTGGATATACCCCTTAATTGTGATATAATGCCCTTCTTCATCTCTTGTTACAGTCTTTATTTTAAAGTCTAGATTATCTGAGTATGCCTATTCCAGCTTTCTTTGGATGACCGTTAGCATGATAGATGGTTCTCCATCCCCTTACTTTCAATCCAAAGGTGTCTTTACGTCTAAAGTGGGTCTCTTGTAAACCGTATATAGATGAATCTTGTTTTCTTACCCATTCTGTTACCTCATGTCTTTTAATTGGAGCATTTAGTCCATTGATGTTTAGAGTGAATACTGGAATACATGCATTTATTGCCATTATGTTACCTGTAGAGTTGGAGTTTCTGGTGGTGTTCACTGGTCCTTTCTAGTCTTTGTTGCTTTTAGTCTTTTTTTCCCCCGTCTTTTCTCCCCTCAGAGAGTCCCCCTTAAAATTTTTTATAGGGCTGGTTTAGTAGTCATGAACTCCTTTAATTTTTGTTTGGGAAACTTTTAATCTCTCCTTCTATTTTGAGTGACAGCCTTGCGGGATAAAGAATTCTTGGCTGCATATTTTTCTGATTCAGCACATTGAATATATCCTGCCACTCGTTTCTTGCTGGCCTGTCAAGTTTCAGTGGATAGGTCTTCTGCATACCTGATCTGTCTTCCCTTGTAGGTTAAGGACTTTTTTCCCCTTGCTGTTTCATGATTCTTTCCTTGCCTGAACATTTTGTGATCCTGACTATGATATGCCTTACTGATGGTCAGTTTTTGTTGTATCTAGTGTGAGTCCCCTGTGCTTCCTGGGTTTTGATCTCCAGGTTAGGAAAGTTTTCTGCTATGATTTTCTCATATAACCCTTCTCCTTTTTCTCTCTCTTCTTCTTCTGTGGCCCCTATGATTCTGATGTTGTTCTGATGTTTTTGAGTCACCGATTTCTCTAATTCTTAAATTGTGCTCTTTTGCCTTAGTCTCCGTCTTTTTATCTGCTTCATTATTCTCCATAAGTTTGTCCTCCTTGCTGATTTGCTGCTCTGCCTCATCCATTCTTGCCACCGTGGCATCCATTTAAGATTGCAGCTCAGTTATAGAATTTTTTTATTTCCTCCTGACTAGCTTTTACTTCTTTTATCTCCACAGAAAGGGATTCTAAAATACTTTCAACCCCAGCTAGTATTTCTATTTTCATAATTCTAAATTCTGGTTCAGGCATCTTACTTGTATCTGTATTGATTAAGTCCCTGCCTGTCATTTCTTTCTGTTCTTTCTTTTGGGGTGAATTCCTTCCTTTCGTCATTTTGAAGGAAGAAAAGGAGTTAATAGGTAAAAAACTGAAAATTAAAAACAACACACACACAAAAAAAATCAAATAAATGATGCTAGATCCTCAGTGTGTTTTGTTCTGGTTGTTGAAAGGAGCTTGATAGATTAGTGAAACAAGGGAAAGATAAGAAAAGGAAAAAACAGGAAAGTGTTTGAAAATTTGAAAGAATGAATACAGTGAAATAGAATAAAATGAAGTTTTATTTTAAATTAAGTTAGCATTTGAAAAATTTACTAAAAGTAAAAAATATAGTAGAAAAGAATTAAAAACATTTTTAATAAAAATTGAAAATAAAAATAAATTCTTTCTCTTTATGTAATCAACAATAAGAAAAGAAAGAGGGGCGCCTGGGTGGCTCAGTCGGTTGAGCATCCGGCTTCGGCTCAGGTCTTGATCTCATAGTTTGTGGGTTCGAGCCCTGCGTTGGACTCTATGCTGACAGTTAGCTCAGAGCCTGGAGCCTGCTTTGATTCTGTATCTCCCTCTCTCTCTCTGACTCTTTCCTGCTCGCGCGCGCGCTCTCTCTCTCTCTGTCTCTCAAAAATAAATAAAAAACATTAAAAAAAAAAAAGAAATTAAACAAATGGCAGAGAACAGACTGAAAAATGATTGCAATTACATCAGTTTCCCCTAGAAGTCAAACTATGAATCACTTTACAGTCTGTAGACTAAGCAGGCAGAGAGACTTGTGGGGTTCCGGAAGAGCACTGTTGGTCAGGTTGGGTGGGGCTTAGCATAATGGCTCAGTTCTCCACTAGATGGCAGCTGCTCGGCTTACTGGGGTGGATTGTTGTGGCGTGTGTAGGCGTGTCTGTGCATGTGCGGGAGGGGTAAGAAGGGCATCACTCAGCTACACATTCTCTAGTATTGGAACTCTCTTCTCCCCGACCAGTAATCGTGCACCCATCCTTTGTCTCTGGCTTCTATCGCCTCCCTGCTGTTACACCACCCATGACCAAGCTGTCAGACTGCCAGGCAGCACCTCCCTCCTGAGTTTTATCTCAGACGTGGCCGTGTTTCCTGACCTCTCACTTCTGAGGGACTGTGGCTTTGACCTGCTCAGACCTTCTGGGGGAGGGTCTTGCTGCACAATGGCCGGGTGCCACCGGCCCCCAGAAATGTTCAGGAGCCCAGGCTGCTGCTGCCGATGCCCAGAGACTGTGGCCGGGTGCCAGCCTGCTCCAGGAAAAGTTCACACGATCATGTAGCAGCAGTGTTTCAGGGATTATAGTAAGTCACAGCACACATGTGGCGCCAGGCTTCCCCCTTAACGCCCTTGTTCTATCACCTGCGAATGTGGTTGTTTTCTGGTTCTCCTTTGCCTGCGGGGAGGCTGCACAGCCTCTACCGAGTGTCCTCCCAGTAGGGAAGCAGCCTCTCCCTGTGTGGCCCGAGGACCCCTCGGAGCTCTCTCTCTGCTCCTGGGAATTCACCCTTCCCACCAGAGCACTGCCAGGTATTGTGCTGTGGACTTTCAGACTCTGTGCTCCCCCTATTTGTAGAGTGTTAATGGAATTTAAACTCTCTCCTTTCCCCTATCTCCCTTTTTTTGTTTAGTCCCTTGCGTACTCTTTCTTTTCTCTCCAGCTGCTTTCGGGTTGGGGTTATGCTTTCCTGTACTCATCCCCCCGAGCCCCCCTTTCTACCCCCCACCACTGTGTTTGTCCTCTCTCTGCAAGCACACACAGCTCCCCGCCCTCCGCGGCATCTCTCTCCCGCAGTTCACGTCTCTGTGCCACATACTTGCTGAGTTCTGTGGTTCAGGTTCTGCAGATTGTTGTGTTAATCCTCAGATGAGTTTTCTAGGTGTGCAGGATGGTTAGTGTAGATCTGGCTGGGTTTCAGGGATGAGAGATGGAATAAAACTTCCATGCTGTTCTGCCACCTCAGCCCCTCTGCAGCAGCACTTCTGTGGACAGGCCTGATGGAGAAGACAGTGTTGTGTGAAGAGCTGGAGATAGTGGAGGACGTAGAAGGGAAGCCTGTGAGGAGGGAGGTTGTGGCAGGTTTAAGGCTGTGATCGGAGTGAAGAGAGTAGTTTGAGAATAAAGGTGTGTGATGGGATAAAGGATGGGCGGGCTGACGTTGGGGCAGGACTAGCTGGCCTCAGTTTCCCAAATGAGGTGCCCACTGAGGTTCTTTGCATGCTGAAGGGGTTGAGGTCCCAGATGTGGTCAGGGACCCAGAGCACGTGCAGAAGATGTGCCTTCATTTCAGGTTCCACATAGGCTGTGGTAGAGGTGCCACTGTGCCTCCGTACATGTCCGTGTCCACCAGGGCGAGAGATGGGATTGCTCTGTTCCTGGAAGCTCCGGCTTGTGTTGGAGGAGGACTGCTGCCGGGAGGAGCCAGCTGAGGCCTGGGTGCATCTGCTGTAGGGGCGTCCGGCCCCGGGTGCAGACGGTGGGGTTTGTTCCCATGGTCTTCCTCGCATCATCAGGCACAGATCATAAATGTGTTACATGTCAAAGTTGAAATTTGATGAATGAACCTCCCCTCCATCCCCATTGAAGGGGTTCAGTTTCTGGGAAAGTCTAGTTATATTCAGACCATTCCAATTTACTTCAAATGTTGGAAAATGTCATCTCTATTAAGAATCCATGCCTTTAGAGGAGGACATTCTATTGACTTTAACTCATAATTTTGGAGGAGTCACAGTTAATTCAAACTGAGGCCAGAAGTCGGTGTCTCTTGGCAAATGCTAAACTCTTACAGGTTGCTTCAGAAGGGGTGTTTGCAGAGCTAGTAGTCCGTTTTTGACCCTTTCTTGGTGCGACAGCCACAACTTCTTATGTAATAATACCTCTCGGTACTTGGTTTTGCATTCCTGCTGACTCTGACCCCCATGACAGTGCAGGCTCTAATATTTCACACACTGTGTGGGCTTCTTAACTAACGTCCTTTTCTCTAATAGCTGCTTTCTGCAGCCTCTCCTGAAGATTACTATCTAATACCTGCCCTAAAACTTTATGTCGTCCATGCCAGATGGTTGTGTGAAAGCCATCCCTGGACCTCTCCTGTCCCTAAGTGGTAACATCTAGAGTTCAGGATTTGGCGTTGAAAGTCTTCCTTTATGTGATCAACATTTTCCCAATTCAGTCTTTTGTTTATCATTTACAGGAACCTGCCTTTCCAGGCAGACTGATCTGTTGACTGTTCAGACCTTGCACTTTCTTACCTCTATTTTATTTCACGTTTTAATGTTCCCCCTGCTTAGAATAGCTCACTTTCCCTTCGACTCATTTTCTGCTTCCTGAAACCAATGCCTATTAAGAAATTCTATGGTATTAGCTATAAATACAGTGAGAATTCACTTGAGATGAATCGTTTTCCACTCAACCAATGTTTCTTGAGCCTATTACTGTGTGTTAGCTACTGTTTAAGGTACTATTGGGCAACAGTAATAATAGTTAAAACGTACGTGCTAGGCACTGTCCGAAGTGTGTTACAAATGATTGCTCATTTAACCCACTGAGCTAATATAGCTCAGATAGTATTACTGTAATGTAGCTGTAAACCAGCAGCCTCATGGTCTTGTTGGGAGAGACCGAAAGTTGAAGACAGTCGTGGTGTATCTCGGGTACAGGCCTCCTCACATGGTGTTACGGGCTTACATACGGCGTGGGATTAGCTTTATGTTACTGTGGAGCAAATCTCCACACCGTTAGTGGCTTAAAACAACATGGATGTGTTATTTCATCATTTTTATAGTGCGGAAGTCTGGGTGCGGCATCACCGCGTCTTTCGGATACGGTGTCACGGGCCCGAAATAGGGATGTTGCTCAGGCTGCGCCTCACGTGGAGCCTGTGCTGCTCGGCCCGATGCGTGGCCGCCGGCGGCGCTCATTTCCTCGAGGGTGCAGGACTTGCCCTGTCGCTGTGCTGGCTGCCGGCTGTGATCCTGGTTCGTCCCCCAGGGGCCTCCCTGAGGCTGTTCCCATGTGGCGTCCTCCATCTTCAGACCGGACGGCAGGTCACAAAACACCTGCGTGCTTCAGGCGGCTTCCTTCCTTTTCTGCAACCAGCCGGAGAAAACTCTGCTCTTAAAGGGTCCATGTGATTACGTCAGGCCCGCTGATCACCTCTCTTCTAATTAACTCAGAGTCAACTCATTTATACCTTTCATTCTATTGGCAGGATCCCTTTGCCAGGTAATGTACTGTAGTCTCAGTAGTGACACCCGCATTTGCAGGAGTGGGAATTATATGGAGGAGACAGTCATTGTGGCTCATCTTGGGATTCTGCCTGTGGACATTGGGAAGAGCACTTCACCTGGTTTTGGGATTGAAATGGGAGCAGGTCAAGCAGGAAAAAGGTTTTCAACGGAAGTGGGATCTAAGCAGAGAGCTGAAGGGGTCACCGAAATTAACCAGGTGACCGGTGTTGGGGGGTGATATCTGATATCCACCACTGTTCTTTTTGTTCATGTCTTTTCTGCACTGAAATCTTTGATTTATTTTGTGTTTTTGTTCCTCATATTTTCCTCTGCACTGTAACCTGTCCATTTATTTCAGGTGGTGGTGAGGACAGCCATAGCTTCAGGGAAGGCACAGGTCAATATTTAGCTTTGGTGTTCCATAACAGACTTTGAAATTTCATGGTCGAGCCAGTAGATAAAAAGACAAATTTTTTTTTCCAGTTCAAAAATTAAAACCGCAAGGAACTGAGACATAGAATTTTGAATTGTTAAGACTGAGAATCTGTCAGAACCAGTTTTTCCAGATGAGAAGAGAGGATTCTTCCTAGGGGAAGAGAGGAGAACTGATGAGAAAAGAAATAGAGTTGGAGCCTAGTGTGGGTCTCTGATAAGGGGTGATGTTCCCTGTGCTTGGTCGGAGCCCTGTTCGGGTGAGGGTCATCGGCTCCGTGTAGAGAGCGGAGGCTCTGAGAGCAGGGTGGACTGGAGTCCTGCTTCCCTGTTTGGAGACTCGGGACTCAGAAGTCTTAGCAGAGTCCCCTGGCTTTCAGGACAGGAGGGCAGGAGTGAAGAGGCGGCTGTGGGCCATGTCGAGACACCCCAGAGGCTGAGAGTGTGAGCCTGCAGACCTGACCAGGCTTTGTGGACGGAAAGCAGACTGCAGCAGAGGATTGTGGGTTAGTCTGTAGAGCCAAAGAACAGGGGAATTCAAGCCTGGCCCAGATGTTCAGTGGGGAAAGACCCTGACAGTCAGTGTCACCTTCTCAGCAGGTGCCGGAGGCAAGAGTGGACGATGCCAAGGTGTTGAGTCGTCCTCACCTGTACCCCAACCTAAGCATTAGGTATAAGCCTTTTTGGAGCTTAGATGCATCTCCACACAGAAGAGGAAGTCGGAAACCCACCTGTGAGAGAGACGTCTCTGATCTGAGCAAGGAAGGCTAACAGCACCAGGATTAAGTTACTCCCTCTAGTTGCCATGAAGGCCTGAGCTGGAAATCACATTTAATTACAGAGAATTATGTTCCTGGACCACGAGTTAGTGGCCTGGGGAATTGATAGACAGTGAATAATTGTGAGAATGGGAAGCGCTTTGTGCCCAGGGAGTCTGGAGAGGGTGGGACTTGAGCTGGATTTGAAAGGGTTTGCAGATGGGAGAAGACAGTGGATGGTGTGGCTTTGAGAGCCCGCAAAGGGGGGAGTGGGAGAAAGAGGGTGAAAAGGGCTGGGAGCCTAGTTGGGGCCCAGAATCACTCGGACACCTGGTTGTGTGTGGAAGGCGGGGTCAGATTATGCAGGGTGAGGTCATGAGAGTCATATGATGTGAAGCTTACTAGAGAGGGAAGGGAAGGTGACATTTCTTGAGAGCTTTTTGAGGGTGAGGCACGTGGCGAATTGTGTCCTAACTATTGGTAATAACCTTCAAGGCATACATTATCCCCGTTTTACAGATAAGTACACTGAGGCTCACGGATGTTAAATCCCTTCTGCACAGTCAGACAGCTGACGGCTGAGGGAGCAGGAGCTCAGGCCCGTGTGCACCCCACCGGTCTCCCACCTTGTGGGAACAATCTTCCTTCTGTGAGTTTTGGAACAGCAGAGAGCCCTGGAAGATGAGCATTTTTGAAAGATTGGCTTGACATAGTTGTGAATAATGGATTGGCGAGGGAAGGGCTTGCAGAGTGGGAACTGGAGCCTTATTTGGGAAGCAGGTGATATGGCTGGATTTGGGAGAAGAGATGCGTCCGAGAAATGATTTAAAGGAAGAAGCTGTGTAAGATGGGGCCGATAGCGAAGACAAGTTTTGGTTTTTGTTTTCCTCCCTCCCTTCCCCCCCCCACCCCCCTCCCTCCTCCCCCCTCCTTCCCTCTAAATGATTTCCCTTCCAGTTTTCAAATGTTTCAGCTGCATTCTCCATAAACCTGCAGCCATTAAGAAAGAAAAAACAATCATCTAACATTAAAAAGTCATAGCCCGGGGCTTTTCACTTTGGGCAGGTTTATTTGAGGACACCTAGTTCTTATAATCAGTTTCCAGAAGGTATGAGCTCTACCTACAGCCTTTCAAAGAAACAGTTGAGCTTTCTGTAGGCTTTTTGAGAGGAGGATTGACTTCGCCCCTGTGAGGGCTGCCACACACCCCGAGCATACAGACTGTTCTTTTGTCACATATGGGAAAATAACAATGAAAGCACAGTCCTCTGAGATGTCTGGAATTTGTGCAGTTTGATGCCCACGTTCTCTTGGAAACTCTGGTACCAGGACATCTGGAAGCTTGCTCTGAGCAGTCTGCCACCAGCATCTGGGCCCCATTTGTGAGGCCGGTCTGCCTGTGAGGGGCCCGCACTGCTGTGTGCGGAGTCCATGTTCTTCCCCGGAGGCCTTGCCGTCACCTGCGGGCACGTGGCGGTCCAGGGCCTGTGTAATGTGTCAGGTTTGTTGGCTGCAAGCTGGAGAAACAGATGCTGGCGCGCTTACACCACAAAAGGAAAAAAAAAAAAAAAGGAAAAGCAGTGGAAGATCCCTGAAGCCTTTCATGAGACTGAAGGGAGAGCTCAGAAGCCGGTGAACGGGGGACGGACCTGGAGATCTCAGCAGCAGGCCTCGGGCCTCCCTGGAGTCCTGCGGTGGATGCCGCCGGTTAGGAGGCTGGGATCTCTCCCATCACAGCTTACCTTCCCGGGAGAGTCCGCGGGGTCCAGCAGAGGTGGGGCTCCGCGAGTGGATCGCAGGTGCTGCTCAGACGGGAGGCTCCGAGAGTCAGGCGGCCCTGACGCTGTCCCACATGCCGGCTCTGACCGAGGGATCATGCGTCGTCAGCAGTGGACTCGGACTCGGGCTGATTGGGGTTAAATCTCAGCCATTCTCTGTTGGTTCACAGATACTTACAGAGACTCGACTGTGTCTGTTATGTCTGTATTTCATCCTTACAGGAAGTGTGGGTTTCCACTTCCTGGAGAAGAAATATAGAGACAGTATCTGTGTACGCTGTGCACTCAGTTCCTCGTTCAAGCAAGAACTTACAGACCCCAGTTCCCCTTCTGGGGCTCCTGAGGTCAAGTGTCTGATTTTTGACCTTAGCTCAGGTCATGACCTCAGAGTGTGGGGTCAAGGCCCAGGCAGAGTGTGGAGCCAAGCCTGCTTGGGTGGGTCTGTCTGTCTCTGTCTCTGTCTCTCTCTGTCTCATGCGTGCTCTCTCTCTACCTCTCCCCTGCTGGCCCTCTGTCTCAAAATAAATAAATAAACTTAAAGAATACAAATCACAGAGGACCCTTGATGTAAACACTCAGAGGTAATTAGAGCTTCGAGTGAACTACGAGGTGAGCTACTGGACGTGACTTTAAGATCGAGTCCGTAAATGTGAATTTGTACATTTTTCAGGAGGATGAATTGTCACACACATCAAATACCTTGAAAAATGTTGATCTTTGATTCAGAGATTTGACTCGTAGGCATTTATCCAATGGAAATAATATCTCGGGGGTAGAGACAAGATATTATACTATAAAATACTCAAGATGGCAGGTTTTAAATTAAAAACAAAAAAAGGGTGTACTTCAGTGTAAGGCCCCAGTACATCCAGGTGTTGGGCCAGGTTCAAAATTTAGAAATGATCTGAATGTCCATAGAATGGGATTGGCTAAACTGATAATCAGGTTGTACATGTAACAAACTGCCTGCCCCTTAGTATGTTGTGAAAGACGATATTTATCCATATGAAGGATGCCTAGTGACACAATGCTTGCGAAACTGTATTTTCTCATATTTTTTGTTTTTTGGTAAAAAACAAGGAAACGTACACACACATATGAAAATGTTAGAGATAACAGTACTTACCTCCAAATAGTGATACAGAAATTCAGTTTTCACTTTTTATTGCAGTTTTATATTTTTTCAAATTTTTTCCACAAACTATTCTTCTTACAATTTGAAAAAAAACACAAATATGTTTAAAATTTTTATATATATATATTTTAAAAATGTTTATATAGTTAGAGAGAGGCAGAGAGTGAACAGGAGAAGGGCAGAGAGAGGGAGACAGAATTCCAAGCAGACTCCATGCTGTCAGTGCCGAGCCCAGCTTGGGGCTTGAACTCACGAACCGTGAGATAATGACTCAATCCCAGCGATGCCAGTGTGCTACTCCGGAAAACTGCCAGCACAGAGGCCCCAAATGGCTGGGCTTCTTATTGTGATGAACCAGTCAGATCCCATTCTGTTGCCTCAGTCAGAATCTGAAAGGAAAATTGACCTTTCTGTTTTTCTTTGCATTTTCTTTCTTTTCTGCCTCTTCATAACAGAACTAGCCTTTGCATAGCTTGCCCTAGGTGACATCAGAGCGTCTGGGCTTGGGAGCACCTCGGGTGGGCAGGGAAGAGGCAGTGCCCAGGGCAGGCTGGGAAGGACCTGCAGATAAGTCAACCAATGGCGTGGCCTCGGGGGGGCCTGCTGGAGCCACAGGGTCTTTTTCCTCCCTGTCCTGCAGTTAGGTGGTCAGTGGGAGCCCACGCATTTGTGTCCCTGCTGTCTATTCCTTACGTTAAGTGGGTCACAGAGTATATCATGTGTCTCTTGCCCCACAAAAGCGAGACGACAGCTCCAGTCTGCTGCTCCCCTGGGCTGTTGTAACTGGACCTTAAAGAGTTGGAAAGGCAGGGAAAAGGTGACTCCCTCTGAGAACCTAACAAATGCTTTGCTGCTGCTTTTTTTTTTTTTTTAAGAGAAACTTAATTCTTTGCTGTTTAGTTGGAAATCATAATAAGATGCTCTTAAGCTCCTCCTGGCCATGATGTTGGCGGAAATTGTGTGCCTCAGCTTCCGGTCCTTGCTCGGGCGGTTCAAACGCCGATGGAGCTTCTGCTGAGCGCTTGGCCGGGCTCTCCTGCCTCACGTGCTTGACGGAGGAAGCGCCCCTCTCCTGACGGCTCAGCCACTCTTTCTTGGTTTACTCATTGGCAAAGTGGAGGTCATAGTACTTTGGCATTTTGAAATTTAGATATCAGTTATGTAAAGCTCTGAGTATGGCCTCTGGGACTAAAATATCCGGTAACAGTATCATGAGTTGGGACTATGTGTTTCAGCCATGGAAAGTCCAACTCCCAGTGGCCTGTGTAGTAGAGAAAACTCACTCACTGACTTATCAGAAAGGATCAGGGTAAGAGCAGCCTCAGGTGAGATTTGATCCCGACTTCAGCTCAGGTCATGGTCTCACAGCTCATCATCAGACTCCCTGATGTCAGTGCAGAGCCCGCTTCGATCCTTTGCCTGTCTCCCTCCCTCCCTCTCTCTCTCTCTCTCTCTCTCTCTCTCTCTCAAAAATAAATAAGCATTAAAAAATAGTAACACCATAGAAAATTTCTCCTTATCTCATCCATCCCCCAGCTGCCTTCACCGCCAAATGGCTGCTCACCTTGACCCTCTAGGCTCTCTTCGTCTGGTCAAAATCTGAGATGATCACTTTCTATCCAATAAGGAAAGAAAGAAAAAGTCTCTTCTGGTATTTGTAGTTGAAGAAAGAAGAGATGTCTTCTACTTGAAACCGTAGCTTCACGTTGCAGCTTTGTGTTTCACTGGCTCTGGTTAGGTTTATGGTCACACAAAGCATCGTGGTCTCAAGCAAGTTCCGTCCCCAGAGTTCGGGTTGAATGGAATCCCACCCAGGTGACCCAGCTGAGACTGGAGAGGTGGCTTTATCAAGGAAGCTGATGGTACAGGTTGTCTGATACTCGGTCCCCTGTCAACAGCAGGTGTTGACGACTGTGGTTTTAATTTGCATTTCCCTCATAAATAATGGTCGGCAATTCCAGTGTGCCTGTGGGCGTCTCTAATTTTGTGAAGTGACTGTTCAATTCTTTTGCTCATTTAAAAAATTGTGTTGTCTTTTTTAAAAAAAATTGATTTGTAGGAATTCTTTTTGTATTTTTGTTTTGAATATTTTGCCAGTGATAGGAGTTGCAAATACCCTCACCCATCTGTGGCTTGCCTTAACGGAATCTGCTGATGAACAAAAGTTCTTAATTTGAAGAAAGTTCAACTTCTCTATGTTATTCCTTTTGATAGGTACTTTTTATGTCTTGCTTAAAAAATCTTTTCTAATCCCCAAAAGTAAATTCCAGGTCCAAGCAGTTTCATATGCTAAATTTAATTCCAGATGGATTGCAGACCTACACGTGGAGGGTAAAATAACTAATAAACGTAACTTCTGCGAGAAAGTTTTTAATGATGAATTCAGTACCTAATGGGTATTCACATATTTTATCTCTTGTGTCAGCTTTGGTGAGTTGTGTTTTTCCAGGAATGTGTTAATTTCACCAGACTTGTTGAATTTATTGGGATGAAGTATTAAGTAATATTTTTTATTATGTTTTAATGTTAAAAAAAAACAACCCTTTTTAGATGTTTGTTTATTTTTGGGAGAGATAGAGGGACCGAATGTGAGTGGGGGAGAGGGAGACACAGAATCCACAGGAGGCTCCAGGCTCTGAGCTGTCAAGAAACATGAGATCATGACCTGAGCTGATGCTTCCCTGACTGAGCCACCCAGGCGCCCCTGTGTTTTAATGTTTATGGGCGGGCTTGGCAAGTGCTGCCTTGTCAAAGGCCCGTTAGTAAGTCTTTTAGGCCTTACTAGGCATGCGGTCTCTGTCAGGAGTACTCGCCTCTGCTGCTGGAGTATGAAAACTGTATTAGTGGCCACTAAACATAAATGTGTTATAATTTTCACGTCACAAAATACTGATCTTTCTCTTTCTTTTTCTCAACCATTTTCAAACGTAAAACCCATTCTTAGTTTTCAGGCTCTGCAAAACTGGTGGTGGCCGATGGGGCCGCGGGCCCCGGTTTGCTCACCTCTGGTCTGTGGCATCTATAGCGCGAGCTTCTCTTTTTCCCTCAAGGTGGTAATCTTGCTTTCTCTGCTTCTTTCCTCAGTCATTCTTGCTTGGGAGCTTTCAAATTTTGTCTTCTTAAGAAGTGATTTTTGGCTTTGTCATTTTTCTCCATACTTTGCCTGTTTTCTGTTACTGACTTTTATTCTTTATTATTCCCTCTAGGTACTTTATGTTTAATCTTAGGCCATCAATTTTAAACCTCTCGTCTTTTCTAATATAAGAATTTCAACCTATATATTCTCTCCTCCAAGCATTACTTTAGACACAGCCCACAAATACTGTATCTTCAACTTCATTCAGGTTACAGTATTCAAAAATTTTCCTCTATGATGCAGATCTCTTCGATGGCATTTAGTTTTTTCCCTTATTTTCCTTTTTTACTGTATTCTGATGATACTTTCTTAATCACAGTGTTTTCTGTATTTATAGCATCTTCTCTGTTTCCTCTCTATTTGTTTAAACAATTATCTCTTTTTCTTTTCCTGTCATCTTTTGGGTTAATCAATAGTTCTTAATTATTATAATTGGTTTTTTTTTGCATTTTAACCCAATCATAGATTTTTATTGCAAAATGATCACAATAATTCTAAGTGATATCCATCACTCTACATAGTTAAAAACTTTTTCTTGTTTTCTTTTTTTGTATGTTGTTTATTGATTTATTTTTGAGAGAGAGAGCATAAGCAGGGAAGGGGCAGAGAGAGGGAGACACAGAATCTGAACCAGGCTCTAGACTACAGGGTCTGAGCTGTCAACACAGAGTCCAATGTGGGGTTTGAACCCATGAACCATGAAGTCATGACCTGAGCTGAAGTTTAACCGAGTGAACCACACAAAACCCTTTTTCTTGTGAAGAGAACTTTAATATCTACTCTCTTAGCAGCTTTCAAACTATAATACAGTATTATTACCTGTAGTCATTACGCTGTAAATTCTATCCCCATGACTTACTTTATAACCGCAAGTTTGTAACTTGGGACCACCTTCACCCATTTTAACTCTCCCTACCCCCGGCCCCACAACCACTAATGTGTGTCTTGTCTTTTTTTTTTTTTTTAAATATTCTAAATATAAGGATCATAAGTATTTCAGAATTTGTGTTTCTCCATTTGACTGACTTTACTAAGCATATGCCTTTCAGGTCCTGTATCAGTTGCTTTATCCATTTATCCCTCAAAGGACATTTCAGTTGTTTGCATCTCTTGGCTATTATAATGCTGCAGTGAGCATGTAGGTATCTTATAGAAGTAGTGTTTTTGTTTTCCTTAGATGAATATACAGAAGTGGAATTACTGGATCAAATGGTAGTTCTACTTTTAATTTTTTGAGAAACCTCCATACTGTTTTCTGCAGTGGCTGCACCAGTTTACATTTCCTCCAACGGTGCAGGGGTGCTCCCCTTTCTCCATATTATCACCAGCGCTGGTTCTTTCTTGTCTTTTGGTGTAGCCATTGGA
The DNA here is from genome assembly GCA_004023845.1 of Helogale parvula. Classification (NCBI taxonomy): domain Eukaryota; kingdom Metazoa; phylum Chordata; class Mammalia; order Carnivora; family Herpestidae; genus Helogale; species Helogale parvula. The sequence goes on along the minus strand of PJEM01003021.1, from coordinate 91,210 downwards.
GGGGCACCTGGGTGGCTCAGTTAAGTGTCCAACTCTTGGTTTTGGCTCAGGTCATGATCTCACATTTGGTGAGTTTGATCCCTGCATCTGGCTCTGCACTGACAGTGTGGAGCCTACTTGGGATTATCTCTCTCTCTCTCTCTGCCCTTCCCCTGCTCCTGCTCTTGCTCTCTCTTGCTTTCTCTGTTCTCTCTCTTTCTTTCTTTCTCTCTGTCTCTCTGAAATTAGAATAAAAAAACTTTAATAATGCTCATTTTTACAGGTGTGAGGTAATATCTTATTGTGCTTTTAACCTGCATTTCTCTTAATGGTTAGTAATATTGAGCATCTTTTCATATATGTGTTGGCAGTCTGTACATCTTTTGAAGAATGACTATTCAGATCCTCTCCACATTTTTTAAACACATTGTTTATTTTTTGCTGTTGAGTTGTGTTCTTTATAGATTTTGGATATTGACCTCTTGTCAGAGATAGGATTTGCAAATATTTTCACCCATTCAGTAAGTTACCTTTTCACTTTGTTGATTTTTTTTTTTTTCTGTGCAGAAGGTTTTTAATTTGATGTAGTCTTCCACTTGCTTATTTTCCTTTTGTTTTGCTTTTGGTGTCAAATGCAAAAAATCACTGCCAGGAGCAATGTCCAAGAACTATGGCTTGCATTTTCTTCAAGGAAAACTCTTAGTTTATGGTTTCAGGTCTTATGCTCAAGTCTTTAATTCATTTAAAAAAATGTTTATTTGAGAGAGAGAGAGGGAGAAGGAGGGAGTGAGGGCGGTGAGCATGAGTCGGGGTGGGGGGGGCTCAGAGAGAGAGACAAAATCTGAAGCAGGGTTCGGGCTTTGAACTGTCAGCACAGAGCCCGACACAGGACTTGAGTTCACAAACTGTGAGATCATGACCTGAGCCAAAGTTGGATGTTTAACCATCTGAGCCACCCAGGCGCCCTTTTCATTCATTTTGAGTTGACTTTTGTGTAAGATGTAAGAAAGTGGCTCACTGTTTTCTTTTGCATGTAGCTGCCCAGTTTCCCTGCATGATGTGTTAGAGATTGTCCTTTCCCCGCTGTATATTCTTGTTTCCTTTGTTATGATTTAGTCAGCCATAGATGTGTAGGTTTATTTCTTGTATTTCTGTTCTATTGATAATGTGTCTGTTTTCATGCCATTATCATACTGTTTTGATTACCTTTTAATATATTTTTTTCAAATATTTATTTATTTATTTTGAGAGCGAGAGAGAGCACATCAGCAGAAGAGGGTCAAAGAGAGAGGGACAGAGAGAATCCCAAGCATGCTCGGTGCTGTCAGCACAGAGCCTGATGTGGGGCTCGATCTCATGAACCCATGAGGTCATGATCTGAGCTGAAATCAAGAGTCAGATGCTCAACCAACTGAGCCCCGTGTTTTTAATATAGTTTAAAATCAGGAAGTGTTATGCCTACAGCTTTGTTCTTTTTTTAAGATTGCATTGAGTTTTCCACTGTATTTTTTTAAATTAGTTTTCTATGATTGCAATGTGCATGCTTCCTTTTTCACGTTCTACTTAGTTTTAATATTCTGTAAGTACATGTAAAAATGTAAGTACATAGAATCATACATTTTTTTATCTTCAAACTGTGTTGTATTGTCCTAGATTTTACCTCTGTATGTGTTATAAATTCTGCATGATACAGTGTTATTTTTGCTTTACCAATTAGTTTTTTAAAAATTAAAAGGAGAAGATACAGTTAAAAATTGACCCATGTATTTGCAATTTCTAGCACTATTCTGTTGAACTGAGTTTCCACTTGTATTATTTCTCTTTAGTTTGAGACTTCAGCATTTATTGCAATGTAGTTGCATGGCAGCAAATTCTTCCAGGTTTTTTTTTTTTTACCTGAAAATGTTTATATTAATCCCTTTTTTGGGAGGGTTATTTTTCCAGATATGAAACTCACAATTAACATTTTTAAAATACTTTAAATAAGTCATTGCATTTTTTTTTTTGCCCTGCATTATTTCTGGTAAATGGTAGATTCCATTATTAGAATTTTCCCTCTGTGTGTAATGTATCATTTTTCACTGACTGCTTTGAAGATTTTATTTTTCATTTTCAGCAGCTTAGCTATTACATAACTCAGTGTAGTTTTTCTTCTTATTTATCTTGCTCTGAGGTTTGCCAGACTTCTTGGAACTGTTAGTTAATTTATTTTACCAGTTTGTGAGACTTGCAACCATAATTTATTGAAAATAGCTGCACCGGTCTCTTTCTTTTCTCCTTCAGAGATTCCAGCTACATGTATGTGAAACACTTGCTCCTTTTCCAGATGTAATCAAGGCTCTGTTAAAATCGTTTTACTCTCTGGATGGATAATTTTCATTTTTTATTTTCTTTGTCTTCAAGTTAATTTACCCTTTATACTGCATAGTCCAATCTATGTTAAGCTCATGTGGTGAATTTTTCATTTTAAATATTATAATTTTCAATTTTAGGATTTCCATGTTGATTTTTCTTTAATAGTTTCTATTTCTTTCCTGAGATTCTCCATCTTTGTCTTTAAATCCCTGCATGTATTTCTAACAGCTGTTTTAAACTTCTTATCTGTTAATTCCAAGATCTTGTTTGGGTCTTTTTCTTTCGACTTCTACTTTACTTGGTTCTGGGCCACTGTGTGTGTCTAGTATTTTTTTATTAGATGCTGTACATCGTGGGTAGCATTCTGACAGGAGTCAGATTATGTGACCTTAGTCTCTGTTCAGCCCTCCTCCCCTGGGAGCCTCTCTCCACTGTGTGTTGTAGAATCTCACTCTGCATACAGACAGTACCCCCATTTAGCCCGCAACTTGAGGGAAACCTCCCTGGAATGTTCTGAGGCATTACTTTGCAAAGCTCTTCAAATCGGAGTCTCTTGTCCCACAAAATCCAGTCACTTGAGGAGTAATAAGCTCTGATATCCACTTCCTCAACTCCGAGAGACAGCCGCTCTGTCTGTCTATCTATCTCACTCCGGTTACCCCCTCCCCCACCTGGAAAAGTGTCCCCAGGCAGAAATGTAAGGCAAATGTGGGTTTGACCTGAGTTTTCTTTCTCTCAAGGACTGTCGTTCTGTGTTCCTCATTGTCTAATGTGTGATAACAGTTATCTTACACATTTCGTGCAGTTTTATGCTTATTTGTGACCAGAGAATTAGTCTAGTTACATTAGTTGTTCCATAATGTCCAGAAGCAACTGTTCTGTATGATAAGTGAAAAATGATTTCTCTGGCGTTTTGCACTACTTGTCACCATCATTTTCTTGTCTCTGATCTTAAACACATTTAAGGTAAAGGTGAAAGCCATTAGAGTTCTGCTTGTACTTGGGTGGTTCTCAAATTCTGGTGTGCAGAGGGAATCACTTTTAAAAACATGCAGGCTCTTCAGACCTGGCTTGGAGCCTGGGATTATGCTTCCAGCATGTTTGTTAGGAGATTTTTGGTATGTTTGATCTTATCTCCACACTTTTCAAAATGCCTTCTCTGTTGCATTGGATAATAACAGCAAGTCTGTCCACGGGAAGTTTCACCTTCGGGAAATCTGTAACGCTGATAGAGAAACTTCGTGGAAATTCCCATAGATTATCTCCTCAGAGGGACGCAGTCACTTACAGTAGTGGTACAGCATTGTTTTTATGACATTCATTAGTTTTTTTTTATGATTTCATCTTTTTTATTCTCAAAATATGAATCACTATTGGACTGGGTGGTCTGGCCCTTGTGGGAGGTGGAATGAAGTCTTCAGGAATGTGGTATCATCTTATCTCAAAGAGACAGCAGTAGGTAATGTGCCAGGTTCACAGTCCAGATCACACCCAGAGCAAATACATGGCTGTGTGGTAGGGCTTGGACTCTACCTCTTGAGGAAGAAGAGGGGTAAAAACTATTTTGAGACAACTGAGCAAAAGAGGATCCAGCACAGAAAGGTCTGGTAGGAGATACGGATCTTCCTGTCCTTTCTCCTACTACTGAACGGCAGAGAAACATGACCCCAGCAAGAGGCCAAAGCAGGTAATAGCTACTTGGATCCCATTAGGAAGAGGCCAGACCTCTCCAGAGCTGGTTAACTGCCTTTGCCAGGCAGTGGAGTACTGGCCGTAAGAATAGAGATGGACTGTTCCAATTTCTGTGCAGCTTTCCTCCCGGCCTCTAGTACTTCCTTGTGAGCGGCCTTCTCCTTGGTTTCATAATCCGTGACCACTTTGTTAGTGATGAGGGAGAAGCCAAAGACTCGGAGTCCACAGTGCCTTGCAACTATAACTTCTGGCACTGTGCTCATGCCAACAGCATCTGCCCCTAGCTTCTGCAGCAGCCGACACTTGGGGACAGTCTCAAAGGAGGGGCCTGCCAACACCACAGAGGTGCCTTCCTGCAGCGCTCTCTGCTCCCCCATTTGTTTCCAGGCACTGTAAGCCTTCTGCCTCATATCCTGGTCGTAGGCATCAGACATGGCAGGGAAACGAAGTCCAAACTTTTCCTCATTCCGCCCTATGAGAGGGTTCAAACCACTGAAACCAGGGATATTGATGTGATCACAGATCAGCATGATATCTCCAACCTCGAACTTGGGGTTGAGTCCTCCCGCTGCATTGGTGACTACTGGGGTGTCCACACCCAGAAGGGAGAAAACTCTCACTGGGAATGTCACCTTTGAGAGTGGGTAGCCTTCATACATGTGGAATCTGCCCTGCATTATCACACAGGCTCTGCCATTCAGGAACCCAAACACCAGTCGACCGGCATGACCTGGCACTGTACTTTGGGAAAAGTTTGGTATCTCACTGTAGTCAAAACTCTGGGCCTCGGTTAATTTATTGACCAGACCTCCTAACCCAGAACCACAGATCACTGCCCCTTGAGGTTGGTGCTTGGTGCAGCACAGAAGCCATTTTGCAGTGTTCTGATAATCTTCATACGTAAATCATACCCATACATCCCCAAGAACCAGAACTTCTCACAATTCTGGTCCAATTCTTAAACACCCATCAGTTCTCCCTGGTGTCACCGCTGCCTGAGGAGCCCGCCCTTCTCCCCTCAGATCCGGTCTGCTGAGCAGGACCGTCCTATGTCGAGCTGTCCCCGCCGGGTGTGATGTGCACTTGACATTCATTAGTCTTGAGAACTGATATGTAATTAGGATTTTATTTCATATGGCAGATTATTTTCTCCTGATAGGCACAGGGTCACTACATGGAGCTTAAGACTGATTTTAAAATCTAGGAATCCTGGAAGTATTTGAAGGTGTCACATTATAAATCAGGTTCCATTTTGTTTCTTGTGATAAAGACTGAATGTTCAGGCTTCGGAAGTCTGCTACATTTAAAGTTTACATACCGCTCTCCACAGGAAGCATCTTGCCCTAGGCACTCGTGTGATCCTCTGTAATTTGGTTTGACAGAAGGAATCCTTAAGGTTGTTTGATTGTTTTTTTTTGTGTTCCTTCTGTGGCACATTTCTTTTCTGGGTAAAGAATTTTTGTTGTACTCTTGGAAGGGAGTTAATCTTCCCCATTACTTGTTTAATTTTCAGTCTGTCCTGTTTGAAATGTATACACTGAGCTTTGTGTATATGTTTCCGGAACAGAAATTACAGAGAAACATGGGCACATGCAGCCCATTATTACTCCGCTAGACATTTTCTGGTTCTGTTGAAAAATGGAAGTCAGCATAGCTCAGGGAAACATTAAATAGAGTTCATAAAATAATGCTGTCCTTAGGGAGTCACTATTTGAATTATAGTCTTCGTATATTTAGCACTTACTTACCAAGCAAACACTTCTCTCAAAGGCTAATAAATCCCTAAGAGATGGTAACAGAAGAAGGGGTGGAGATAGTAGTTTTCCATGGACGGTGATGTATTATTTTCTAAGTGTGGTTAGGAAGGACCTGAGTCATAGACTGTGGTGATTTTCTTTCTTGACAAAGTAAGGGGCCAAGTAGTTCTCTTCACTGAGAGTTCTTTTCACGTTGATTCCAAGAGGGTGCTGTGAGTTTTTTCTGTGTCAGGCATTGGATCAGGAAGGTCAAAGCTGAGACTGAATGCCTTATTCACCACTACACCTCCGTTGGATAACAGATGCTCAGTAAGGGTCTTTGGAATAAAGGAATAAGTGAAAGTGTCAGACCTCAAGGTCTAGATGGAAGCACAGAAATGTAAATGAACTCTTAAGATAGACTTTGAGATGTGTTTGGTAAAAAAAGATGCAAAGTGCTATGTGATGAAGCTGAAAGAAACAACTAGCTTTGGAAGGGTAAGTTGTTTTTCTAATGCAGTCATTTTTGTAGGTGAGGACCATGAATCACAGAACATTAAGTGCTGCACCCACTAAACTAGGAAAAAATCTGGGCTCCTGTTGTTGGAGTGGCCGACACTGGAGCATCTGGTGGTGCCACAGAGCACCTGCTAACAAGTAGTTTTTAAAAGATGAAGACGTAGTAAAAGGACACAGAGGCCAACCTTAAAGAAGCTCACGATGGTCAACGCTGGAACGGTTTGAGCGACAAAATCAATAATAATAGTATTGGGTTGTAACTCAACGAATAAAAAAAAATATTCATAAGTGCATGTAAATCATTGAGTAAAAAATAAAGGGATAATTCTTCTTTACAAAGGAACTCCATTGATGCAGAAGGAATGAGGGACACAGAAAATCACCATTAGAACCCCACAGTAATAATTGCTGCAGACAAGATCCAATGACGAATGTGAAAATTGGTGGAGGCAGAAGGTGCTTGCATAATCTTTACTCAGTACAAAAGGAAAATATTTACTAATTACAAATAAATTTTCTACCAAAGTGGAAAATCTGGGCACACTTCTTTGTAATCAAGTGATCCAAGTCGGTCTCACCAGTGTCAACTCCTGTGGGTGTCCCTATTTTAGGCTGCACTGAGCAAGGCCCACCGCCTGTGAATGTTCTTCCCAAACATGGATAACCTGAGTCTCATCAGGAGAAGCCACCAGACAAAGCCAAACTGGGAGACGGAGCACCTAACCGGGACTCGTATTCTACACGGGTGTCACAGTGATGAAAGACTGGAGAGCAGGGGCAGGCTGGGGAGAGCGAAGGAGGCGTGACAGCCGAATGCAGCCTGCTGTCCTGGAATAGAGAAGGGCTACTAGTGACCATGCAGGAAATCTGAGTAAAGCCTGTGGTTAGTTAATATTGCTGTGCCTATGTTAATTTCTTAGATTTGGTAATTGTACTGTGGTTATATGAAGTTAAAACATGAGAGGAAGCAGGGGAGGAGAGTGTACTGGAATTCACTACTATTTTTGCATCTTTCTGTAAGCCTAAAACTATTTCAAGGTAAAGAGTTAAAAAATGAGAACCTCCACAGTTAAGCTTGTTTTGTCCTTTGGGGACATCTCTGTGTGCTTTGTCCTTACTGAACTGCTCTTTGCTAATTGAAGCAGAAACAAGGTTGACGTGGATACTGGCAGGTGGGGGACTTGGAAGAGATCGTCACAAAGGCCTCAGGTTTGTATGACCATCAGACAGGATGTTGAGGCAGCTCTTTCATATCTGGTGTCCTACTCGTTGGTTGAGGCAGAGGGTAGCCACCGAGGATAGGAGCATTTCTATACCTTCAGCAATGTCAGTTCTTTTTTGTTCTTCTACGGCGGAATTAATAAATGCTGTGAGTGCAGGGCAGAGTTGGTTTCTGTTGATGATTTTATTCCTATGTAATATTCTATGGGGGGGATCTCAGACACAGGGTAATAATAGATTTTAAGATAATACTTGGCATCTTTGGGGGGGGGCAGTAAGAATCTGGGAAAGAAAAGAGTTACCAAGTTGTCACAGATGGAAGGTTTTATAGGTACTTTTGAGGAGGAACAAAGTTCTCTGACCAATAAATCTATAAATCAGTCATTTTTACCAAATGAGCAAGTTTTTATTGAGCAGTTACTATGTATCAGGCATTTTTCATGTGCTGTCCCATTTAAACATAAGCAAACACTTTGAAGGACAGGTAAGGACATGAAGGTAAGTTGCCCAAAGACACAAACTAGGAAGGCTTACTGGTTGGTGAAGGAGCATTCCGAGAATATCAGGTTCACCCATGAAATGAGATAAAAAGAGTGTGTGATAGACACTGACTGAACTCCACAGATTCAGAAAGTCTGATTTTAAAGTGAAATGAGGGGGCGGGGATAACAACCCAGGCTTGTCCAAATGAAAACCTGATGATCTTTTTATCACATCAGGTGGATATTTTAGGGGTTCAGATGGAAGACGTGAGACTTGGACTAGAACTGGATGAGCGGACAGGATCTGGATGGAAGAGGAAGAGGTGGACATGCAGTGGTGTTGGGCGTAGACTCGGGTCCTTACGGTCCCTCACTGATGTAAAGAACTTTCACTCACGTACTGGGTGGCTTATTTGCTTAAGTGTTGGATTTTTTATTTTGGTTCAGGTCGTGATCTCATGGTTCATGAGTTCGAGCCGCACATCAAGCTCTGTGCTGTCAGCACAGAGCCTGCTTGGGATTCCCTCCCTCCCTCCCTCTCTCTCTCTCTCTCTCTCTCTCTCTCTCAGCATGGAGCCTGCTTGGGACTCTATTTCCCTCCCTCTCTGCCCCTTCCCTGTGTGCACTCTTTCTCTCAAAATAAATAAACATTAAGAAACAGAATTTTTACTCATCTTCTACCATTTTTTTCTCTCGAGCATGGATATATCTTCAAAGAAGTTCATCTACTGAGTATCTTTAGGTCCAACTGACAAAATCTTCTGTCACGTTACTTGGAGGAAGGGGTGAGGGAGCCCTCTGGGGTCTGTCTTATTAGGGCACTAATCCCATTCATAAAGTCTTCACCCCCATGACCTAATCATCCCCCAAAGGCCCCACCTCCAAATACCATCACAGTGGAGATTAGGATTTCAAACATCAAATTTTGGGGGAATGGAAGTAATCAGTCCACAGCAAAGCTCTAGCAGAAATGTTTCCTTAGAGTCACTATAGACCAGCAAAACCAGTTCCTGGTTGAAAAGTTATTAAAAAATTGACTTAAAGGCCAAACTAATCCCACAAAGGCAAGAGAGAATCATAAATGAAATCAGAAAATGCTATGTCAGTGGGGATGTTAGCGACTTTGTTGGAGCTCGAGGTGGTTTGGATACACTGACGAGACATGGGTCATAGATGAACTCAGCCAGTGCTGGCTTGAGCACCTGTAGTTTATTTTACTTTTTACATTTTGGATCTGAGTGAAATGATTCTAAGTGAAATCTCATAGGATAGAGGCATGTTCTGCTTTAGCTTGCTTCAAAAGAGATCGTATGAGTACATTTTAATGGTAAGAACAGGAAACAGCATGACAAGTAATCTACTTCTAGGTACAGCTGGTGGCAAATGGTTGTTAATAAACTAGCTGCCTTTTTGGATCGTCCCAGTGTCACTGTCCTATGTCCTGAGCTCTGTGTGGTGCACACATAGATTGCATTGCATTAAGGTAAATTTATCAAACATTTATTGAGAGCTTGTTACTCACTGGGAACATAGTCTGGGGTACAGATGGATCTGGGAAACTGAATGCGAGAAGAAGGAGTGTGGATTTCATTCATACTTCCTGTTATCACAGAGTCAAGGGGTTTTAACAATTCATAAACCCAAGAATGATGGAGAAAAATACAGATTTTTGCCTATTGCATGGAGCACGTTGAAACATGATTTTCTTAACAGCTGGCATCAGAATTTCTCTTATAGAGGAAACTATTTAGGGAAATACCTTGGAGAAGGGCTTGAAAAGACAAAAGTGAGACACTGAACTAATAGTTTAGCAGAAGGCAAAACAACAAAAGGTGTAAAAAAGCTTTATCGTTAGATATGTAGAGAAGTTACTGTAATGAGGACACCAAGAAGGTAGGAGCGGTGTGGCTGAGTTGCCTGGGGTGGTTCGGAACACAATATCTAATATTCAGTTTTAAGTTTTAGTGTTGTGGTAAAAGGGACGCCTATTTCTGTCCCCTCCACAAACCTTCAGTAAACCCTGCTACGCAGAAGGGTGTGTGTGCGTATGCGCTATAGATAGATGGAGAGGGAGAGAGAAAATATCATGGAAAGGGACTGTATTCCATGTCTGTGCTGACATCCACAGTTGAAAAGAGACAGCACAATTAGGTGAGTGTCTCTGTAAATGGGACAAATTATGCAAAACTGTGGTAGAGGTGACCAAGAGAATTTGGGGTACCCTACCTGGAACCTTGAACTTAGAGATAGTTTGGGGAAGCCGTTGGATGTTTGAATCTGCCTTATCTAGATCTCTAGTATCATATAATCCTATTTCAGCACTTGCTATTGCCTGCAGTAATCTGGTTATTTCGGCCGTCCGTTTCTTGTTTTCTGTATCTTTGCTATCCTCCTCAACCCCTGCCTTGAATATAAGCCTCTCCAGAGTGTGATCTTACTGTGATTCCCTGTTGGAACCCTACCCAGTGCCTGGCACAGTGTCTAGTACAATAGTAGGTGCTCAGTAAGTATGTGTTGAATGAAGGACCTTTGAACTATGGGGGTTACACACAGCTCATTCTGATGTTGTACTTTGAAATTTGAATTTTGACCACTGCTTGTGGTCGGTGTCACCCAATTTTGCCTATATTTAGACTGTATTTTTTTCAAATGTATTAGCCAGTGACTATTTTTTATACCCAGTAGTTCTTAAAGTCATTTTGGAGTAAAAAACTGAGGCATTGATGGTTTTATCCTTATTATTAGAAAATGCCTTTTCTTGCTAACTCTATCCCTTAAACCCTTTCTCCTTCTGTAGCAACATCAGCGTGTGCTTTTCTTCCGTTCCTGCCAAGACAGTGGGGGAGTTGGAAATGGTAATTTATTTAAGTGGGTAAGGGTGTCATCCTGAATAGATTTATGTGTCAGCTGGTAGGATCGGGTGGGTGTAGGTGGTAGCTGATGTCAGGAGAACGTGGTCTGTATTTCCTTTGCATTTCCCTCTTGCGTGGTGATTGAACAGATTGGTAGCTGGAGATGGTATGGACCCTCCGCAAGGATCAGATCCACACAGGAGTGGAACAGTTCACCATTTTTTTCCCACTTTGATTTAGGAATGAAGGCTTATATTTGAGAATTCCCATGGATATTTTCTTCCTAGTGTTGAAAATTCCTCTGTTGGGTATTCAGATTTTTGAATGAAGTTGGATCCTCCAGTTTTGGACTTTGGGATACTGTTCATTAAACCTACACTTTGTCTCAGAACATTACTTAATGCTTCAAATTTGTCTTGGGGAATGTGTTGTCAGATAACATACAGAATGCTGAGTTACATTTGAGGTTCAGATAAACAATGAACAGTTTCTTAGTGTAAGTATGTCCAATGCAGTTTCTGGGACATACTTGCACTAAATTATGTATTGTTTGTCTAAAATTCAAATTTGACAGGGCATCCTGTTTTCTCTTTGGTAAACATGGCAGCCTTACTTAGGAGAGACAGCCCTTGGGATGGAGGACATCTGCAGGGTGCGTAGCAGTGTGGGCCTGTCTTGTGCTGGGAAGAGAACCCGAAACCACTGCAGTGCATCACCCTGGCAGGAGCTGAGCTGCTTTTCCAGCATTTTCTTTTCAAAACACGTGCCAAAGTAATTTTCTAGATTGAGGTAATGATTTCCAGATCTTTTAATACTATGTACTGTAATTAGCTGGATAATAATCTGTAATTATTCAGGGAAAGTGAGCCCGTGTATAAACTATGAGAGTTGTAAACTGTGCTCTTTCAGTGGAAGAACTTTTGGCCTCTTGTAATCAGCAGTGGCACTCAGAATCCCGTGATGTGTATTTGGCCATCTGTGCCGGACCACCAGCCTTCTGTCTTTAACATCTTCCCAGACGTCACTCATTTTCTTGGGAGAGGCCAGGCGATGGCGCTGGGTCTGCTATGTCGGCAGGTGGCACGGAGCCCAGACCGGGCACCCAGAAAGCACGAGTTCCGTGAAGCACGAGGCACTTCTGCAGTAATTGGGGATGCCGATGCCCACACGTATGTAGCCTGGATGTTGCAACTCAAGTCAGATGGAAAGTGGAGGGTGTTGTGCATGAAGCGCCCTCTGGGGAAAATGACCTCCCACAGAAGTCACCGCGCTGGGAGATGCTTTCTACACGCAGCACCTCCATCTGGGCAGCACCTCCATCATGTTCAGAGCTGTGAAGTTACTAAACATTTTTCCTTAGAGCTCACTAGCACTTTTGTTTTGTTTTGTTTTTGAAAGGTAAAGTTTTATTGGTGCCTGTCTCCAAAAGGGTTGGGGTCATTTTTTAATTTTATTTAAATTTAAGTTAGTGAGCACACAGTATAGTCTTGGTTTCAGGAGTAGAACCCAGTGATTCATCTCTTACCCATGACACCCAGCGCTCATCCCAACTGGTGCCATCCTCAATGCTGTTCACTCAGCCCATCCCCCCACCCCCCTCCATCTGTCCTGGATTACATGGATCTCAAATATGTGTTCTCTGTATTTGAGCCGTTTATGGTTTGCCTCTGTTGTGTTTCATCTGTTGTGTTTCTTAGATTCCACATTTGAGTGCAATCATATGATATTTGTCTTTCTCTGACTTACTTCACTTAACATAATATCCTCTAGCTCCTTCCATGTTGCTGCAAATGGCAGGATTTCTTCCCTTTTCATTGCTGAGTAGTAGTGCATTGTGTGTATGTACCACATCTTTATCCATTCACTAGTCGGTGGACATTTGGGCTCTTTCCATATTTGGCTATTGTAGATAGAGCTGCTGTAAACATGGGGTGCATGTGCCCCTTCAATTCAGCGTTTTTGTGTCCTCTGGATAAATACCTAGTAGTACACATGGTGGGTGGTAGACTAGTTCTATTTTTAACTTCTTGAGGAACCTCCATACTGTTTTCCAGAGTGGCTGCACCAGTTTGCATTCCCACCAGCGGTGCAAAAGTGTTCTCTTTCATCCGCTGTTTCCGGCGTTGTTTGTTGTAGCTATTCTGACAGGTGTGAGGTGGTATGTTACTGTGGTTTTGATGTGTATTTCTCTGATAATGAATGATTTTGAGCATCTTTTCATGTGTCTGTTGGGCATCTGGATGTCTTTGGAAAAGTGTCTATTCATGTCTTGGCCCACTGGATTATTTGTTTTTTGGGTGTTGAGTTTGGTGTTGGCTTTCTAGATTTTGGATACTAACTCTTTATCCAATATGTTACTTGCAAGTGTAGTGTCCCATTCAGACTCTGTTGCTTTTTAGTTTTGATGATGGTTTCCTTTGCTGTGCAAAAGCTTTTTATCTTGATGAGGTCCCAGGAGTTCAGTTTCGCTTTCATTCCCCTTGCCTCCGGAAACGTGCCCTGTAAGAAGTTGCTGTGGCCTAAGCCAAAGAGGTTGCTGTCTATTTCCTCCTGTAGGATTTGGATGATTTCCTGTCTCACATTTAGGTCTTTTTTCCATTTTGAGTTTGTTTTTGTGTGTGGGATAAGAAAGTGGTCCAGGTTCATTCTTCTGCGTGTTGCTGTAAAGTTTTCCCAGCACCGTTTGCTGAAGACAGTGTCTTTTTTCCCTGGGATACTCTTTCCTGCTTTGTGGAAGATTAGTTGGCCGTATATTTATGGGTCCTTTTCTGTGTTCTGTATTCTATTTCATTGATCTAAGTGTCTGTTTTTGTGCCAGTACCATACTGTCTTGATGAGGACAGCTTTGTAATACAACTTGAAGTCTGGAATTATGATGCTTCCAGCTCTGGTTTTATTTTTTAACACTACTTTGATATTCAGGGTCTTTTTCTGGTTCTGTAAGACCTTTAGGATTGTTTGTTTTAGTTCTGTGAAGAATGCTGGTGTTACTTTGATAGGGATTGCATTGCATGTGCAGATTGCTTTGGGTACTATCAACATTTTAACAGTATTTGCTCTTCAAGTTTATGAGCATGGAATGTTTTTCCATTTCTTTGTGTCTTCTTCAATTCATTTCATAAGCTTTTACAGTTTTCAGCTACTGGGTTAACTGGGAAATTAAAGAAGAAATAAAAAATAAAAGAAAGCCAATCAAAATGAAAACACAATAGTCTAAACCCTTTTGGATGCAGAAAAGACAGTCCTAATAGGAGAATACATTGCAATTTAGGCCTACCTCAAGAAGCAAGAAAGGTCCCAAATACACAACCTAACACACCTAAAGGAGCTAGAAAAATAAATACATACCTAAAGGAGCTAGAAAAGGAGCAGCGAATAAAGCCCAAAGCCAGCCGAAGAAGGGAAATAATAAAGACTAGAGCAGAAATGAATCATCTAGAATACAAAAATACAGTAGAACAGATCATTGAAACTAAGAGCTTCTTTTTTTAAAAAGATGCATGAAATTTATAACCTCCCTATCCAGACTTGTCAAAAAGAAAAGAGAGAGGATCCCAACAGATAAAATCATGAGCAAAAGAGGAAAGATCACAGCCAACACCACAGAAATAAAATATGAGTACCATGAAAAATTATATGCCAAAGCACTGGATAATATGGAAGAAATGGACAGTTATACCTAGACACTCACACAGTGTCCACTCACCAAAATTCAAATGGGGATAAATAGAAAATTTGAACAGGCCTGTAACCAGTGAAGAAATTGAATTGGTTCTCAAAACTCTCCCAACAACTAAGAGTCCCGGGCCAAATGGCTTCCTAGGGGAATTCTCCCATACATTTGAAGAGTTAATACCTCTTCTTCTCAGACTGTTCCAAAAAATAATGGAAGGACAGCTTCCAAACTCCTTCTATGAAGTCAGCATTACCTTATTCCAAAACCAGACAAAGATCCCGCTAAAAGGGAGAATTACAGGCCAATATCCCTGGTGAACCTGGATGCAAAAATTCTCAATAAATACTAGCAAATTGAATTCAACAGCACATTAAAAGAATTATTCACCACAATCAAGTGGGATTTATTCCTGGGCTGCAGGGCTGGTTTAATATTTGCAAATTATTCAACATGATACACCGCATTAGTGAAAGAAAGGATAAGAACCATATGATCCTTTCAATAGATACAGAAAAAGCACTTGACAAAATACCCTCCTTTCTTGATAAAAACCTTCAAGACAGTAGGGGTAGAAGGAACATACCTCAACATCATAAAAGCCATAAATTAAAGGCCCAGAGCTAATACCGTCCTCAACAGGGAAAAACAGAGCTTTCTGCCTGAGATCAGGAACACGACAGGGATGTCCACTTTTCCCCAAAGTACTGGAAATCCTAGCCTCAGCCATCAGACAACAAAATGAAATAAAGGCATCCAAATTGTCCAGGAAGAAGTCAAACTTTCACTCTTCACGGATGACATGATACTCTACATGGAAAACCTGAAAGACTCCACCAAAAAACTGTTGGACCTGATATATGAATTCACCAAAGTTTCAGGATATGAAATCAATATATAAAAACCAGCATTTCTCTACACCAATAATATAGCAGCAGAAAGAGAAATCAAGGGATCTATACCATTTACAATTGCACCGAAAACCGTGAGATACTTAGGAATGAAACTAACCAAAGGGGTAAAGAATTTTTGTTTTTGATAGCCTTCTCCTTCCTGCAATGCTCTCCGCCTGCTTTAGTCACTAACAGCTAGGTTATTATCACTCTCTGAAGACGCCCTACAACCATCTCATTTCCTATCAGTCCCATTTCCTTTTATTCACCTCATGAGTTTGTGCCATGTTTCAGTTAGGTTTTGGTTGAGAATCAGCTATAAATTGATCTTTGTAAGGAGTGCTCCTGCCAGCATGCCGAATTTTGTGACCTCTCATGGGTCAGGGATCAGTTCTGCCTTGTTTCCTTTTGGCACGTCCCACATCAGGCACGATGAGAAGCGTGATGGTGATGAAGGTGGTGGAGGTGGTGGTGATGATGGTGACGGTCCTTTAGAAGCTTTCGATTGAAGACGCATAAATGCCTCCTCCAGGCACTACAGTTTGAACCAGAGACTAAAGTATAAACAGTAAAACAAACAAACAAACAAAACAGCACCACTCCTTCCTCTGTATGTTAGTGCCTAACATGTGATGGGTCAGTTGGTTGGGTAGAAATACAAACCAATTTTGAGGGCCACATATTTGGTTTTTGTGGATAACTTTTACTGACTGCAACCTGATTTCTTTTAGGCCTTGGATTTTTGTTGATAATGTATTGACTACTGATGGTTTTCTCAGATAGCATTTTGACTAAAGCATATGCCTGGATGAACAGGAAGTCAGTTTTTTTCCCTTCCTTTTAAGGCTCTGTCACATACTGTAACTAAGAACTCAAAGACCTGTTCAGCACGTACAAACCCTAATATGATTACCGAAATAGGAAACATCCTCACTGATTCGCCTCAACGCACAGTTACTAACTTTCTGCTACAGCTTGAGCACTGAGTAGGAGGGAGGGGAAATACAAAATGCGGTCCTTTCCCACAGCACGTTTATAATATAATTGGCAAACACGTTTGGAATCTACCTGATGAGATGAGGCCGAATCAGTGTCAGTGAGTGTTGTGTGTGGTCAGGCTGGAGGAGGAAGGTCACTGTGAGCCGGTGTGGGAGCAGAGGCTTCGTGAACAAGGCAGGATATGAAGGATGCGAAGTCACTTAGGACGTTGGGACGGCTCTGTGAAGAAAAAGTACGGGCTTCAAAATGGCCGTGGTGCGTTGGAGAAAAGGTCGGAACCTGAGAAGCAGAGTCCGGGGCGGTGCTGCCCGTCCCTCCAGGCGGCGTGGACAGAAAGGGACGGTGTGGGTCACGTGTTTGCTCACCCAGTTTGTGAGGCACCTGCTATGTGCACAGGGAGGACCAGCTTTCTGGAGCGCTGTACATACCTAAGTCTACTCTGTAAGGCCTAGGTGATGAAGGGGTGAAAGGTTGAACTTCCCAGAGGCAGGGAAAGGTGCCCCAACCGAGGAAAGGCGAGAGATCACAGTGATTGGAGCCGCTGACAGCACGCCAGCGATGAGGGACTGCGTTATGACCGTGTGGCCATTGTTTTGAAAGCAGGTTTATTGCTGGGTTTGCGTAAAGAAAATCTCACTAGGTAAGCAAGTGGTCACAGTGTATGAAGGTAAATACTCTACTGCGTCCTGAGTCTCCAGAAATCTCGTTCTTCCGTGAATTAAGAGCACAAGAAGAGGAAAGAAAACAGAAGGTTCACTCCTTTCTGTCCTGGTCCTGTCCCACTTCCCTTCCACTTGCAGCCCCCTCCGCGTGCATGCCTGCTCTAAGAAATATGTTTTTAAAATAGAGAGGCCAGTAAAATGCCCTCTATTAAAAGGCATGTACCCACTACGATTCTCTTGTAATTTCAAGCTGTCACTTTTCTTTTCCTGAATTTTACCAGCGAAATGCCCTCAATATTAGTGGCTTAGTGGCTTCCTGGCTTCCAGCCGGAGCGCTGGTGTACCGTACGGGTAACTGCTGTGTCTGTGCCTAACAGTAGAAGCTGGGACCCATTGTCCATGCAGATGGGGGAGTTCAGAGAACAATCGCTGTAGGAAGTGACTGTTCGCAATTTGGTGGAAAACAGCCTTGCTGACTTGTACGGACTGCAAGATAACTGAGCTCTGAAGTTTGGGGAGTAATCGCCAGGTCCTTTCCTAAGGACCCCCATCACTGAAAGCCGCAGCCACGGCAGCTGACTATGCGAGTTCAGAGTGCCAGTGGCGTGGGGGCGGGGGGCATTTTTAGCCTTTGAGAGGCTGGTACGTAAGCTCTGTCAGTGGGCTGGCTTCCATTGTTTCCTTTTTGCTGCACAGACCCACACAGCCCACCCAGTCTCCTTGCTGGTGCACTGGAGGGTTTGGGAGGGATTCTGTCACACGCTCAGCCTGCTGCCCTCCTGCTTTTATGGCTAATGCATCTTAGGTGTAGGGACACATCCTTGAGCTACTTCATAAGGATGAAAATTAGTCACTAGCAGCCTGGGAAAAAAACTCTCTCTATAGCAAGTAGCTTTTTTTCTCCCCTGGGATAAATGCATTTCTTGTCAGGGATTTTACTTAAATGTTTTCAAATAATAAAACGTTTTGACCTTTAAAAAAATCTGTTCTCTTTTCCCAGAGAGTTTATGCCCATTAGATAGGGAATTAAGGGTATTAGTTTGAATGTCAGCTTTGTCCCTAATCTCTGTGACATCAGGCAAGCCGCCTTTGTGATGAGTGGGGGTCAGTGTCCTCGCATGTATGTAGCCACGGGGGTGTCCTGTGGCTGGGGGGTCCTGGCAGCAGACCCTCCACAGGGCCTGTTCTCGTCAGTGACATTCGTGAGGACCTCTTTGCCCCCCTCATCGAGAGAGGAAGGAAGGATGTGTCTGTAAAGGGACAGGGTGACATAGGAAAAGATGAAGATGTGGCGGGCAGATCATTTGGATGGGTTTCAAGCCCTGAGAGAAACGGGAGCTGGAGGCGGAAATGGAAGGACAGTTATGGGCGGAGTCGTGGTGAACCTCTACGCAGAGGCAGGGCCGCTTCGGAGCCCCTGGGCCCAGCACAGCCCAGGAGCCAGTGAGGAGTGTTCGCTTCCGTCAGCCTCCTGCTGCTGCTCGAGAAAGGGAGGAGAATTCCAGTAACCCTTCCTGGGTCTGGCGCCGGTGACTGCTCTCGGGGAGGTACCAGGAGAGGGGGTGCTGGGATGGGATCTTCAGCCTCCTCCTTGGGCACAGAGTATCCAGAAAACAGCCCTTTGTGGAGAAAAGGGTTAGAGCAGATCAGCCCGGGCCAGACTCCTTGGCTCTATCACTCCGGCAGCCCTAAGTCTTGCTGTGCCATCCAAGAAATAGGTTTTGATAATGGAGAAAATGGTGAGGAAATTTGACCTCCCTCTTGTCAAAAGAATGAGGCCAGAAAATGAAGGCTTTCTTGGAGAGTCTCTTTCGGCCTTAACAAAATCCGCTGAACTTTGGCTGAAGCACGCCTCCTGAGAGGCACGCCCCGGAAGGAGATGGAGGAGGCAGACGGTTTGCAACGGCTGTTCGCTGCAGTCGGTGCATCTGCTGTGGCGGACAGTGCCTGCGTTGCTCTGATGGACAGAAATTGGAAAAACTGTAGGACAGTGCAAGGTTTAGTTTCTTACGCCTGACCACCTGGAAGGAATGAATGCTCTCTCCCTGTGGGCCATTGTTCTTAGAGAAAGCCGTAGTCGGTTGGTTTTCCCACCATGTTCCACAGAACCCTCGATTTTCCTCAGTGCCTGCTTAGGGGACCCTTTAGTGAAGCTCAAGACTGAGAAACGGTCATGGTGTGAGGAGAGGCCAAAGGAGACGGGACTCCTGGTCTCCTACCTCCACTTTGAATGTCGGACCACTGCTTACGACTTGGTTTACACAAAGCCCCCCCCTCGGCTAGCAATGGCTGTTGTGATGGGGCTGTGGCTAGAAGGGCCTTACTAACCCGCTGTTAGGAAAGCCTTGACGCAGGGCCTTGGTGCAGGCTCAGGCCGGAGCGAGAACACGAACCCCCTTCCGTTCTCTGGGCTTCTCGCGAGCTTGGAGATGCGAGGGAGAACCTCAAGCCATTTGGAGCAGTCACTACGGTCCTGCCAGAGTTGGGGAGATTATGCAGTCAGCAACTCTGCATGTCCGTGTGTTCCGGGTGGATGGCCAAGGCCACCAAGACTGCAGAGAGCGGCATCTAACCCTGAAGTGGGAGGTTTGTGAAACAGGGACCAAGGACTTCTTGAAACAAAAAAAATCCACTGCTTTGTTATAATTGGGCAGAGGATGACTGTGTCTTTTCTTTTTTTCCATTTTAGAGACAGGGGGAGAGAGGGAGAGAGAGACACTTATTCTCATGACCCTAAGATTATGACCTGAACTGAGATCAAGAGTTAGATGCTTAAACCGACTGAGGAGGATGGCTATTTGTTACAATATTTGTAGACGGCGAGTTTAGGGGATGGGTGTATCGTGATCTAGAAGGAAACCATAGTGCAGAGCATGGGAGTTGTATAGCCTGCTCTTCCTAACCCTGCATCCCCCGGTTCCCTGCATTCTTAACTCCCAGCTCGTAGAGCCCAGCCCCCCATTGCCTCCCACGTTCAAGGGCTGATGCAGCTCATGAGGAAGGGGGCGTTGGAGGCTTCTGTATTCTCATAGCTGTTCAGGCCAAACCCTGGAATCTCCTTGACCTCACATCTCACGTCCAGTCCCGTCAGCTGGTTTTGTGGTGTGTGTCCTCAGTATGGATTAAGATTTCTGCCACTTCTCACCACTTCGCTGACAGTCACTGTGGGGTCAGTTTCTTTTCGGTTTCATCTGAATTTCTGCGGCACCTTCCTCACTTGCATTCCCACATACACCATCAGTTCTCAGTGGAGAAGCCGGAATGATTGTTATAAAGCGGAAGGAGCACAGGTCATGTACTTCCTTGCATAAAACCTTGTTTCACTCATAGTAAACTTACACTCAGTTTCTTCATAATGGCCAACAGCGTGCTTGTCCTTGACCTGATTTTCCGTCATTTCTCTGAACATCTCCTCTTATTTGCTCCAGCCACGTTCCTTGAACATTCTGGACTGACTCCTGTCTTAGGGTCTTGCACTGAGTGTTTCTCATGCTTGACATGTTCTCCCACTGATGTCCACGGGATCAGGGTGTTCCTGTCCTTCAAGCTTTGTTCAGATAATATTTTCTCAGTCAAGTCTTCCCTGGCCATTCAGAGTTGTTCCTAGCGCATACCTTATATGCTCGCTGCGTTTCCTTACTGGGTTTGCTTTTTCTCCCCCCACCCCCCAGCATGTTTTAGAGTTCTGTAAAGTTCACTTCTTTATTATGTTTATTTTCTATCTTTTCCTGACCAAATGCGAGTCTCCCAGGACAGGGATTCTTGTCACTTTGTTTTGTTACTGTATCCAAAGTGCCCGAACCCATGTCTTGCTCACATTAGGTGTTCACTACAAATTTCTTGAATGAACGTGGATGAGTGAGGGAGCTGGCCTAGGATCTTAATATTATCTCTTTTGATTCAATATGGTGTGATTCTGTCATAAAAATAAAGAGCATTTCTCAACAACCTTTGTTTTCTGGTCAGAAAAAAGTAATAGATTTAGTGAGTAAGATAACCCGTCATATCTCTTCTGATTGGACAAAGGCTCTTGCAACAAGTACTCAGCACTATTATGTGGTTGGGCCTGGCTTTTAATGACCCCACCATTGGATTTTAGTGTTTGTTTATTTTTGAGAGAGAGAAGGTGAGGAGGAGAGCATGAGCAGGGGAGGGGCAGAGAGAGAGGGAGACACAGAATCTGAAGTGGGCTCCATGCTTGTAACTGATAGCACAGAGCTTGATGCGGGGCTGGAACATGAACCGTGAGATCATGACCTCAGCTGGAGTCAGATGCTTAACTGACTGGGCCACCCAGGCGCCCCTAATGTCGCTACCATTGTGTTTTAATGAAAACCCCACAGGGAGAAGGACGGGGGGGGGGCCCCAGGAAGAAGGCAGGCTATGACGACTCATTCTCTCATCCTAAGGAGAAGAGCTCTGGTCAGCGCTCAGGGCGTGTGGTGGCTGCCGAATAGCCATAGCGACCACGGAGGTCCTGGTCTGTGCTGGCTGATCTTTCTTGTTGTAAATCGATGAACTGGCCTTCGGGGGTCCACTTCAGTCTCATTTGTGTTTTAGTGAATGAGACTTAGGTCCTCAGCCTGCGCAGAGCCTGGAATGTGACCCCCTTGCGGTTGGGTTTTTTGAGGTTCTGCCCAACCCTGCTGATGCTACCTAACAGAGCACATCATTCAGTCTACTGGTTTGATCACGAACATACCTGTTTGAGAGAGTGGGATGATTTACATCTTTATTAACTGGATTATTGCTAAGAAGGTTCTTTATGCATAAAAATGAGATGTTTAAAAAATCAGTGGCTGTGAAGGTTCTATCTGAACCCCAATTTTAGCGTTTCTGCCAACTTCTCTCATCCTTACTGGACTGCTCAGACTTACTCTATCAGTCTTTATCAAGTTTTAGAAAACACCTTCAGAAAACCCAAATGAAAGGAAGAGAGGCAATACATGTGGTCTGTTCTTTCCCACCACCCCCCGCTTTATTGAGGTATAATTTACAATGAAAAGTTGTGTATATTTAAGGTGTACACACTGATGATTTGATATGCGCATTCATTGTGAAATTCCCACTCCAGCCAAGCTAACTGACATATCCATTGCCGTGTATATAGTGTGTGCGCACCATGATCTTAGGATCTGCCTTCTTAGCGGGTGTCAAGCATACTACAGTGTTGTTGGCTGTAGTCGCAGTGTTGTACATTAGGTTTCTGGAATGTATGCGTCTCACACAACTGAAACTGTACCCTCCTGTCAAACACATCCTCACTGCTCCTCACACCCCTGGCCACCACCACTATGAATTTGACTCTTTTCGATTCCACCTGTAAGTGAGATCATGCAGTATTTGTCTTTCTGTGTTTGACTTACTTCACTTACTATCATGTCTTCCAGGTTTATCCATGTTGTTGCAAATGACAAGACGTCCTTTCTTATGGGTGAATAATACTCCACTATTTGTATACAGCACATATTCTTTATTCACCCATTGATGGACAGTTAGGTTGTTTCCATATCTTGTCTGTTGTGAATAATGCTAACTTAAACACGGGATACAGGTATCTTTTTGAGATCCTCATTTCATGTCCTTTGGATGTGCATTCAGAAGTGTGATTGATGGTGGGGCGCCTGGGTGGCTCAGTCGGCCGAGTCACCCTTGGTGAGTTCAAGCCCCGCTTCGGGCTCTGTGTTGACAGCTCGGAGCCTGGAGCCTGCTTCAGATTCTTTCTCCCTGTCTTTCTGCCCTTCTCCTGCTCACACTCTGTCTCTGTCTCTCTCAAAAATCAACAAACATCTAAAAAAATTAAAAGAAGTGAGATTGATGGTTCATAAGGTATTTCCATTTTTAATTTTTTTGAGGACCCTCCATACTGTTTTCTGTAACGCTTGTATCACCTCACATTCCCACCGGCAGTGTGCAAGGATTCCCTTTTCTTCACATCCTCACCAGTGCTTTTTATCTTGCTGATAACAGCATTATAACGGATAATGATGTGATAGCGCGTTGTGGTTTTGATTTGCGTTTGTCTGATAATTAGGGAAATGGAGCGCAGATTCTCATATACCTGTTGACCGTTGGGATATCTGCTTTGGGGAGTCGATTCTGATCCTTTGCTCCTTTTTTAGAAGGGTTAGTCTGTTTTTACCATTAAGGTGTAGGAGTACCTAATATATTTTGGATATTAATCCTTTATCAGTTTGACATGGGCTATTCTGTATGTTACTATCTGGAAAGCAGATTAAACTGAGCTTCAAAATAACCCAGTTCTCCTTTGAAGTCGTGGGTCGCTCGGTATGGGTACAGGTGACCGTTTCGTGGGTGGTCAGTGCAGAGGAAGTGGCACTCACACGCCGCAGTCCTCACCGCAGGCAGGCACGCGGAGCGCTTCTGGGCACGGTGCATGGTCATGGCCCCCGATGGTGATTACTGTTGCATTCCACCTTTCAGCCTTTGGGGAAGTGTGTGTATTAGACATTCCTCCAGGTCCTAGACAGCTTTTTTCTCTCTTCAATATATACTCTGCTCACAGACTGGATCCTGGGAAATCAATTCCATCTTTTCCCTAGCTACTTGATGATAATGGTCTTTTCATCTGAGCATTGGGTGAATGATTGCAGTGACCCAGTTTGCTGTAATGTCATGTGCATGACTGTGTCGTGTGTTGTTACACTGCATTAGAGCACGGTGATGGCTCTCTTTGAGCGCAAGGGGCATTTTATAGCATCTCAGCTGTACGATTTGAGAAAATTACTGTGCTGCATATGGGCTTGCCTCAAGTACTACGGTGAAAAAACAGCAACACAACTTCCACTAAAATGTAATAAGTCCAAAGTAGAATGCTGCAGTTCTGAACCTTGCTTTCTTTTATTTCTGAACATGTACCTGTAAGAATTGCTCAGAGGAACTGAATATATAAATTGTCAAGCAAACCAGGTTTTCTGAATGCAATCTCTTTTGGTGGATATGGGTCACACCAACCCTCTTAACCTCATTTGGTCAGATTGAAAAAGCCCTCTTGCTTCTTATTGTATATTTCCGCATTTGATGGTATATGTGGATAAAATACACAGACTGAGCTTATCTTGAAAGAATTCCAGGAGCTCCCAGCATATTGGCAAGGGTGGTAATGATATAAAATCCCTTGTCTGCTGGATGATTAGTGAGGCTCATTTTGTGCTCCTTCTTCTAATGTATCCTTTCTCTTTTGGGCCGGCTTTAGACAAGTGATTTGACAGCTGGCTTATTAGTGGGAGGATTTAGATTGTAGGTTTAAATTGTTTATCGGTGGCCTCTGTGTTTGAGAAAACAACATCTTCACATCTTTCAGCAGAGAGATTGTGCTTCCATAGTCCCTCAGTCAGCGGTGGTGGCTGTTCTTGCTTCGTTCTTCTTCCCCTCCATCTCTCCCCTGTAGGCTGGGCAATTCATTGTGGCAGAAATAACAGCATGAATGGGGAGTTGGGGGAGAAATGAAAATCAGGGATCTTCAGTGCATCAGGCAAATAACACACAAAGGTATGCAAATAGTTGCCAGTGAGCTTTTGCTTTGAAAGTCTGAAGGCCAGCAACGGTTGTGGCTCGCGGCCAGTGCTCCATTTTGCCCTTGGGGCATCACAGGTGCCCTTGGGCTTTTGGTTGAGAGATTTCTATTCCTCTTTCCACCTGCCCTCTCTCTCCTGGTTTCTGAAGTGTAAGGTTTTATGGCTGGTCTGGGCTTGGGGTCCTGCTGGGTAAAGCTAGGGAGGCTGTGATGTCAGGTGAGTTCTAACCAGAAGGAAGTGGGATTCTTCGGAGCACTTTGCTTTGGGCAGACCTGCTGTGTTTGGTGAGAGCCTGTGTCTAAACATTGGTCACTGAGAGAGGGGGGAAATGGTCTGAGGTTTGGGAGAATGGTGGGCAGATCTATTGGAATACACACACACACACACACACACACGCACACTATATATATGTAATATATATATAAATAACACATATATATTCTCATATAGTGAAACTAGTCCGTGGAAATCATCATCTTGGCCTGCTGTTCCTGATGCAGATGGGCCCACCGCCATCTGGGCTGGTCTGGACCACAGCCAATTTCCAAATCTGCATCTTGAGGCTGTGCTATAGTTTTGTTCATTCACCTGCTCATTTGTTCATTCATTTATGCATTCTGTTTACCTATGTGTTCATTCAGCACCTATGTGCTAGGCTTTGAGCTGAACTCTTTTGACAGAAAGTAAAAAGACACACTCATGTTGTAGTAGGAGAGACGCAAACAGTGACTGTGGCGGTGAGAGCACCCAGTGGTGGTGTGCTGATGGTGAGCTCTGTGCTGTATGGGGAATCCGAGATGCCCCAGTCTTGGAATAGCGGCCTTCGTTGAGTCTTAAAGGATGAGGAAGGGTCAGCTTGCTGAAGAAGGGGGAGAAAGGCTTTCTGGGCAGTGGGACAGGGTCCCAGCATCAGCCTGAAGATGCTGTTTCAAACCATTTTCTATTTTCTGACCCACTGGAAGGTACTGGTATTGTGTGGGGTCAAGTTACTTGCATGTGGACGGAAATCCTGTGTGCTGTCTTGGAGTCCTGTGTGCTCTGGGGACTGCTTAGTTGTTGGACAACACCATGCGAGCCCCTGTCAGCTGATTTCAGGGAAGACTGGGGTGTGTGCTGCCTGCACGGACACCTTTCGGAGATGCTGCTTTCCTTTTTAAGGAATTCACAACAAGTTGTATAATGAAATAATTCTGGCTAAAATAATTCCTGTGAACTGATAAAAGTGTGGATACCTTCCGGATTTCCTGCTAAGGCTTGTTTTCTGTGGCAAGCCCCGAGGTCAGAAGGTGGTTGCAAGGGGCATTGTTAGAGAAACGTCCTAACAAAATGCGGTCGGATCCATTGGCTGGCCTACTTCTTTAAAGCGAGGGCCCGGCTTTGGTCCTTGCAGGGTGAACAGTGGTTCACAGCACACAGTGTCTTATCATTGGTCTTGATCCCCAAGTAAACCGTTCCTCCGGGGGCTCAGCCCAAAGCTCACATCCTCATTTTCGTCTTTCTCGAGATGTCTGAGAGAGCCGAGGTGTCACGTCACCAGCAGCCGGCTCTCTTCCCGGCGGGCAGAGAAATTGCCAAAGGTAAAGGGACCTTTTCCAATATCACACTACAGTTCTAGATATTTTCCCCTCTCTTTCTTGAAGTGGAAAAAAAAGGCCTCAGGTTTGAGCACTGATGACTCCTATCAAAGAGCCTCTGTGATGAGACAGGTGTACTCCTCCTAAACCAGAGACTTGTGTCTTGGTGAAGTTCAGTGGTAATCACCAACCACAGGTGGCAGCTGGGTGACTCATGGGCCTTATTGATGCTTGCTCTGAGAACTGAGAGGTGGGTCCTGATATTTAGACAAAGGTATCTAATTTATGGCAAGGCATGGGGCAACTGTCTAGGGAAAAGTTTTTAATGGTCTAGAGGGAGGGGATGATACACACTGGGGTTATTTGCAGGAGGGAATTGAATCAACAGAAGAGGGAACTCTGAGCTTACATTGAGATTGAACCCACGGCCTTGATCCCATTCCAGCCAAACTCATGCAAATAAAGTTCTCAAGGTGTTGAAGGTAATGGGAAAGTAGGGACATTAGTGTGAGTGTGCTCACTGGTATCAAACAGATCTGGATTTCAGATCTGGGCCTCCTGCTCAGGAGCAGTGGGTTTGGACAGGTTACTCAGCCTCTCAGACTGTCCATTTCCTCTTATGTAATGTGGGGATAATTAATTTCAGGATGACTAGTAAAGGGTAGTGAATGAATATTGAGATAAAAGAAGGGAAGTACAAAAATGACTAGTACAGTGCCTGGCACTCAATAAAGGATACCTTAGAATAGTAGAAAAGATGAGCCAGAAAGTGATGAATGTGGGTAAGACAGGGCTGAAGCACAGGTGAGACTCCTGGGACAATGGGAAGCCTTTATAAGGCCACTGACTGCACCGTTGACTTTCTCCATTTCAAAGGCAATAGTAGCAGCGCCTGGGTGGCTCAGTCGGTTGAGCTTCCAACTTCAGCTCAGGTCATGATCTCATGGTCTGTGGGTTCAAGCCCCACGTCAGGCTCTGTGCTGACAGCAAGCTCATGAACCTGGAGCCTGTCTTCAGATTCTGTGTCTCCCTCTCTCTCTGATCTTCCCCTGCTCATGCTCTCTATCTCTCTCTCAAAAATAAATTTAGAAAAAAAGGCAATAATAATTGCAATAAAAATAACAAACAACAATTTGGGCTTTGGTAGGATTTCGAAGTCATTAAATGGTATGACTGACTCAGCAGTGCTCAGATGCTGACTAACATCCTTCTCCCCTCCCAAACCCCTACTTGGGGCCTGAGCTTGAAGCTTAATTAGCACTGCTAATTCCTTCCAAGTCTTGGGATCTGAAGCACTGTCGTTGGCCACATAGATGAGGTGGTTAAAGAAGTGGCAGAGGTAGTACTCAGTCTGCGGAACACGCTTGGCCTCCGTCCCCCCAGCCAGTGGGAAGGCACCGAAGAGAGATGGCAGGCCCAGCTCTGTGGACAGTGTTTTGTCACAGCATGGTGCATACCAGGAACGAGAGGTCACAGCACAGGGGTCCCCACCCATTAGGAAGACAGGGACCAGCCTGTCCCCTGCAGCGACTTCATCCCTGGAGGAAAAGGGGCAAGGGACGGGGGATTGAAAGTTGCGCTCCTTGACAGTAGGCATGGTACCCAGTGTTGGCGGAGTGTCCACAGGCAGGACTGTCTGCTCCAAATCTTTTTTTTTTTTTTTATATTTGCTTACTTTTGAGAGCGGAGGTGAGGACAGAGAGGAAGGAAGACAGAATTGGAAGCAGGCTCCAGGTCCCCCACCTGTCAGCACAAAGCCTGATGTGGGGATCGAACCCAGAAACCATGAGCTCATGACCTGAGCTGAAGTTGGACTCTTAACAGACTGAGCCACCAGGTGCCCCACTCGATCTCATGTCTTTAATCTCCCTGCTAGAAAGTCCCAAGAAGGGAGAGGTTGTTGCCTCTCTGATCTAAAAGACGAGAGGGTGAATCTTCTTGGTGAAAATGACCCTGGATGGGGCGCATCCTAACGTTTTCTTTTTGCCTTTAAGGCTGCAGAGTGTCTTTAATCATATAGTAGTTCAGGTGTTCTTTCTCCAGCTTTCAGCTTCTTAAACTACCCAGCGTGGGAGATAAGTTACTGTATTTTCACCGTAGAAATCTCTACTGAGAAATGTGCCTCTGTTACGTTGTCGGCAAGCATTCATGTTCTCAGTGCAGAGAATCCGTTCTGTTACATGTTAATAGAGTTAGGTCTGGGGAAGTGTCTGATGCCTTATTTAGGCAAATAGAGGCTTGTGATGCTCTGTTAAAATGCTTTAGGTGCAGAGATAAAGTAGATCCAAGTATGTTGTCAAGTGCTTCTGATTACACATGCACAATTCTAGAAAACTCCATCCATGTCTTCTCTGAGGGGAGGGGACAAAAAAGTTCTGTTGTAGCAGATACACACCTCTCTGTACCCAAAGATCCAGACTGTGGTCTTGGATTCTCTTCTGTGTTCTTCCAGAAGAAGCCTGATGGCTTGATGAAAAGGTTTTATGTGTAGGAAAGCTGCACCCTAACATTACCTATTCTTACTGTTACTTTAGTAGTAATTTAGTTCTAGTCAGAGAATGTTTGTTAAATGGTTTCTGTATGCTTGGCACATTCTAGATGTTTTGTTGGGGATTTTTTAAAATTTTTAATGAATGTTTATTTTTGAGAGAGAGAGAGAGAGAGCGAGCATGAGCAGGGGAGGGACAGAGAGAGGGAGACAGAATCTGAAGCAGGCTCCAGGCTCTGAGTGGTCAGCACAGAGCCTGATGTGGGGTTGGAGCCCACAAGTGGTGAGATCATGACCTGGGCTGAAGGCACATGCTTAGCCGACTGAGCCACCCAGGCATCCTGTTGTTGGGGAATTGCTTAAAAAAAAAAAGACTTAAATCTTCCCCTCAAGGAGATTATAATTGACTAGAAATACCTGGTACAAGTACCTGGCATTCATGAATGAAGTAAATTAGGAAACTGAAGTACTCAAGTAAATGTAGAAAGGTTTTCAGAAAGTGACTTGGGGAATAAGCGTATTAGGAACAGTTCTCAGTCAGAGGGTTGTTATCACACACTCACGTGTCATAGTCAGTTGTGAGATTTGTTGCAGGTAATTATTAGTAATAAGAAGGGAAGTCCTAAAGTTAGTGGGTTACTCCCCCCACCCCCATGAATTAAGGTAGGTTCAGCGTAATCCCTGAGCACCCACCTCCCTGTTAGCCTGTGCCTCGCTGAAGGAGACAGAATCCGAGGCTGAGGCTGGCAGGCTGTGGTCACAGCGCTGCCCCCGCCCGGGCTGCACCCGCAAATCCCGCTTCCCTCCCTTGGACCTCGTAGTGCTGAGATTGCTCCTTTCGCTGTGAGGATTCAAGGAGATCATCCCGGTACCGCCGTGCTTACCTTGCCAGGAGGTAGCTGCCAGATAAATGTCAGCTAGTGTCACCGTTAATTATGTGCGGGGCCGGGTGCACAGCTGCTGTTCTAAGAGCTCAGAAAAGGAGCAGCCACCGTGGGCTGTGGGAGAGAAGGCTGCCCGACCACAGGGCCGGCGCGGAGAGCAGAGGGCTGCGCGTCCCAGTTTTGGCTGCGTCACCCCCTTGCTACCCTGGACTCCCTGTTTGCCCCCATGTCTGATGAGCCATTTTCTATGGGCTTTAGAGTTAGGCTTCGTCCTTATGGGATTGGATTGTTGGGCTTCTCCTCTTCTCACACTAAGGGAGGAAAACGCCGCTCCTGACCCGTTTGTCATTCCTGTTCCTACACTGATGCAAACTGGCGCCCCCGAGTCAGGGTCCGGCCCTCAGCCCTCCCCCACCTCCTGTGTTTCTCGTGAACTGCAATCATCGACTCCCCTGAGGCTCGCTACTTGCGCTCATATTTAAAAAAAAATAATTGTATTACAGATATTTTAAAAATGCATCAAAGGGAAGATAATGAAGCTCTACAAATTTATATTCATGTTCAATAATTTTGAAGATTTTGCCATATTTGCTTTATGTCTGTCCCTTTTGGCTTCTTCTTTGATGAATTATTTTAAAGCAAATTTCAAGTATGTTATTTCATGGCTACGTGCTTGAGAACACATCTCCAAATATTGTGGACATCCTTTTCTATAATCATCGTGCTGTCATCATGTTCAGCAAAATAAAAAGTAAATCTTTCGAATCATCCACTACCCAGTCACGTATCAAGATTTTTTATAAAGTTGGTTGGTTTGAATTAGGAGCCTCACAAGACCCGCAAATTATGTTCAGTTATGTCTTAAATTTCTGTTAATCCAGATTAATCTCCTTGCTGCCCTGTTCCACCTCACCGCCTTTAGTAGCCGTCCCCCTGGCTTGCTGAAGAAAAAGCAACACTCTCAGGAAGGCCTTCCCTTTTCAATTTGCCTGTTTCTTTGTGAAACCTTGATCCCTCTGTTGGTGTCCAGTCTCCGTGTAAGAGTTCGGAATGCTTTTCCATCGGTTTAAACGCACTTCCCGTATTTCTGTAGTGTCTAACAGTTTTCTTTGGTGATGTTACATGTTTCTTGTATGCGTAGGTAGTTTGTCTTCTTAAGCTAGAGCGTTTTCTTCTTTTAAATAGCCTAACACTCTTGTGTTTGTTTGCTTCAAAGCTCTTGATGCCATATATTAATTTTATATTCTGTTAATTTACTGTACTCTCTGGTTTTTATAGTAGTCTTTCATTGATTCTCTTGAGTTTTTCTTTTTTCTTTTTAGAAATTTTTTAATATTTATTTTTGAGAGAGACAGAATGTGAGCAGCAGAGGGGCAAAGTGAGAGAGGGAGACACACAATCGGAAGCAGGCTCCAGGCTGTGAGCTCTCAGCACAGAGCCCTATGGCAGGGCTTGAACTCCAGAATCTAGAGGTCATGACCTAGGCTGAAGTTGGATACTCAGCCAACCGATAGAGCCACCCAGGCACCCTCTTGAGTTTTCTTAGTATATTTAAAAATAGATCTAATTTTAATACCCAATTGCTATATTTTATCTAATCCATTGGCTGATATTTCCAGTATCATGTTGAATAGTTGTGGCAAGGGGCGCCTGGGTGGGTCAGTCGGTTAAGCATCCGGCTTCGGCTCAGGTCATGATCTCACGGTTCATGGGTTCAAGCCCTGTGTCGGGCTCTGTGCTGACAGCTAGCTCAGAGCCTGGAGCCTGCTTCGGATTCTGTATCTCCTTCTCTCTCTGACCCTCCCCTGCTCATGCTGTCTCTCTCTGTCTCTCAAAAATAAATAAGAAACATAAAAAAAAAATAGTTGTGGCAATAGTGTGCCTTCGCATTGTGTGCCTTCGCGTTGTGTCTGACGTTAATGAGAACGCTCTTAAGTGTTGCCCCATTAAAGTGCATTTTTAATTGACTCTTATTTTAGTGAATGAATGTATATGTGGGATTGTGTGTGATCAGAAATAAATGTTGGATTTTTTTCAAATGCTTTTTTGTATTGGTGTAGATGATAGTATGACTTCTCCTCTGACCTATTGCTATGATTAGTTACATTAATGGATTTCCTCATACAGAATCATCTCCTGTACCCCAAATCAACTCTCTTTGATCATGACGTGTTTTTACATAAGATTCTATTTTTAATTCTTGGTATTTTTATATCAGCTTTTATACATGAGAATGATGATTACATAGCTTTCTCTTTCATATTATCTCTGTCTTTTATATTAATATATTTGACATGAACTGTATGATTTTCCTTTCTTTTCTATGTTCTGGAAGAGTTGAACCACACTGTCTGGGTTTTAATGGTTTTGTGGCATTTCATGACACTTTGTAAAACCGTCTGGTCCTGGTGCCATTTTGAAGAGTAGCTTTTTGAAGACCCTCTCAGTTATTTGTATGATAATTGATCTGTTTGGGTTTTCTATCTCAACTTTTTATTTTGACTGAAGTTCTCGTTTTCATCAAGGTTTTAGAATAGTTGCATAGAATTCTGCCAATATAATTACACGGATTTAAGAATTTCCTTATTTTGATGGTTACTTATCCCTTGTCATGTTTATTTAAATTTTCTTTATGTTTTATTTATTTTTGGGAGAGAGAGAGAGAGAGAGACAGACAGTGTGAGCAGAGGAGGGACAGAGAGAGAGGGAGACAAGAATCCAAAGATAGGCTCCAGGCTCTGAGCTGGCAGCACAGAACCGGACCCTGGACTCAAAATCATGAACTGTGAGATCATGACCTGAGCCGAAGTCGGACGCTTAACTGACTGAGCCACCCAGGTGCCCTAAGTTTATTTTATGTATTTGTGATTCCTACCCTTGCTTGCTAAAAACCCTTGTAGATTTGCACATTTTATTCATGTTTTTCAGAAGACAAGGTTTGTTTATTGATGCTGTATACTCCATTTTCTAACTCATTATTTCTGCTTTTATCTTCAATAATTCTTTTATTTTGTTTCTTTTGACATTCTTTGTCATTTTTTCCCTTTTGTAGTTGAGTGTTTAACCCATTTTTTCTTGTTTTTAGTGGTATAGATAATAAAATTATGAATTTTTATTTGAGCATTTACTTTAGCTGTATTCCCGGGATATAATATATTGCATTTTATTTATTGTTGCCCACCAGAAGTTCTGCGATTCCTTTTTAGATTTTTTCACTGACACAGTATTTGAGGGTTTTTTGTTTTACATAACCAACTAACTGGAAGGACTTAAAAAATTTTTTTAATGTTAATTTATTTTTTGAGACAGAGTGCAAATGGGGGAGGGGCAGAGAGAGAGGGAGACACAGAACCCGAAGCCAGCTCGATGCTTCGTGTTGTCAGCACAGAGCTCGACGTGGGGCTTGAGCTCAAGAGCAGTGAGGTCATGACCTGAGCCCAAGTCAGACACTGAGCCACCCATGCACCCCTCCAAGTGGGAGGACTTTTAAAAGATCTTATTAATGCCTAGTTTTGTTGCATTTTGGTCAGAATACACTGTATTTTTAAAAAATTATAACTTTCTTTATGGACTAATATTCTTGTAAATGTTTCATGTGTGCTCTTAAAGAAGGTGCGTTCTCTACTGGAAAATGGGGTTCAGTATATATCGGTGATAAATATCTTGTTGGTTGTTATATCTCCTGTGTCCTTAGTAACTGCTTTTGTCCATTTATTTTATCTGGGTCTAAAAGAAACCAGTATGAGAATAGTTTGTCTTACTCCGTGTTGGTGAGTTAAGCCTTCGTGCACTTGTTGACATGATTGGGGGTATGTTTGGTGTTGAATCATGTTGCCTTTACTTTAAACTTATGTGTTTGCTTTGTATTGGTGTTTCCTTTGTTATTAGGACGTTTCAGTATTTGTTAAAATGGACACATTTCTTTGTCTAATACTTTTAGTCACCTCTTACTTGGATAACGCCTATTGATTTTCTGGTATGACCAGTACTGAGGTTAACTACTAACCATTTCTTTTTTTTTTTTTTTCCCCACTGTCTCTCCCCTATGCTCCAGTGTTAGACCATATTCTCTACATTCCAGAAAGTCTGTGACCTCTAGATTCAAGAAAATTTTAGACAGATTTTAAACTCTCTTTAGTTTACAGTTTCTTTCTTGGAGTATGTTAAAAGTGCTACATTGTCTACCAGTATGAAATATTATAGTCAAGATGGATGTCTAATCTGTGCTGATGTTCTTTGCCAATAAATGATTTAGACTTTTTTACAGATACCCACGGGATCTTTCCTTGTATTTAAAGGCTGTGGCTTTTCCTAGGAAATGTTTCTGTGTGGACACGTCTGGATCAAGTTTTCATGGCAATAGTGTACTTTTCAAAATATCAATGCAAGTTTTCTGTTACTTAAGGTATAATTTTAAACATTTGTTCTGTTTTTATTTATTTTTCTCTGTGGGAAGGGTACTGATTGTATGCTTATTTACTCTTCTTTTCTTGAGTCATATAACAACTTGAAGATTTTTGACTGATTTAGTATAATTTCCCTTATATTTTCTATTTCCCATAAAGTCTTTTTTTGGTTTTTATTCACTCTTGGGTTTCTTTAATTCAGTCTGAGTCTGAATTTTTTCTGATTCTTTTCTGAAATGTCACTTCTTTATGTGTTCTTCTTCCTAGTCACATGATATGTGAGCTTTCCTATTTCTCGGGCTATTGCTTCACATCTTTAATAATTCTTGAAATTTAGATGACTTCATTTTGATATAACTGAATAAAGTT
Organism: Helogale parvula; assembly: GCA_004023845.1. Taxonomy (NCBI): domain Eukaryota; kingdom Metazoa; phylum Chordata; class Mammalia; order Carnivora; family Herpestidae; genus Helogale; species Helogale parvula. The sequence continues at coordinate 56,888 of PJEM01003021.1, read as the reverse complement.
TTCTGTTTTGTGGCCACATTTTAAGGTGTGTTTTCATTATCTAAGTGTTATAATGTTTCTTTCAACTTCTTTCTCATGTCATCATTTTGTATGAAGTTATTTTGTTGTTCCACCTGTTTACCTTGTTATTAGGCGATTGGGAGAATGTGTGTGTGTGGAAGAACTGAGTTGTGGCCATATTTGTCTGGGTTCATGGATCACAATGCTCCCCCTGCTCCTGTTTCCATGAAGAAGTCAAGGTATGGCCTCTCAGCTGAGCGGAGTTGAGGAAAGTTTCTGACTCTCTGTAGACTTGCATTCTCTGGTGATGTCCTCTCCTTTAGAAGTTAAACTTTGCTGTTACAGTGCTTTCTGGGTTTGGGTTCCTCTGGGTCCCACGAGGTTAGCCATCTCTCTCTCTTACCCACAGTGCTTCTTCAGTCCTCAGTTTGGTTTCTCTGGTGGCTTTCCCTCAGGTGAGAATCGCTCTGAAAGTATGACCTGAATCACTCCGAAGTTAGAGAGCTAAATCACTCCTTGTCTCCCCGTGTCCGGGGCAGATTTGTGGCCTCCCCTGCATCACAGAGCCCGGAGGGGCTTTCTCGGTTTCGTAGATCATGCCTAGATCTGTCTGCTCCGAGTAAGGTTTTCTCCTTCACTGGCTAATACTGAGGGCAGTGTTTCAATCTCTACAACTTGGAGGGTTGGTCGGCAGTCCCCTTTTATCCCTTCCTCCCTGGCTGTGCAGCTGTAAACCCCACGCAGGTCAAGGTTGGTGGTTTGGTAGCAGCTGCCCGCATCTTGGGTCTGTGGGACTTCTCTCCAGCGAAGTTGTTGAGGGTGTCCCCGCCCGCATCACAGCTGATCTCTCCAGCACGTGTCATGAGGACCCTCAGAAACTACACGGTCGCCGGGTTGTGTTGCCCTCCCTGCCCCTTGTTAGATGACCTTGTTTCCTATTGGGACAAAAAAGTTTAAATCAGTAAGTGTTTCCTCCCTGCTTGCCCCATGTGCAGATGTATCTGTTTCCAGAGCTGTTCCTCCCCCCGTTCTGCAGACTCCCAAGCATGTTCTGAGTGTAACCCGCGAGCAGACTTGTCACCTCTGCCTGCGGCTTTGTTGTGTCTCCTGGTGCTGCTTCTGGGAACTGTATCATGCAGCCGCCACTCTCCCCTTCGTCTGCAGCCGCCACTCTCCCCTTCGTCTGCAGCCGCCACTCTTTCCTGACTTCTTCTTCTTATCCCTCGATCGAATCTTAAACAAATCCTCCTTTGACACTCTCTCCTTCAAGATACCATCTGATCTTTCTCCCTCTTTTTACCCAAGTGTTGATGATTCACATTCTTCATTTCCTCACCTCCCAGTTACTGTAAGAACTGGTTGCAAACTGTCTTCTCTGTTCACCACTTTTTTTTTTTTAATAGATCTTGGGACGATCACCAGTGAGTTCCTACTTACTAATCAAATGGATGCCTCTAGATTAACCTTATTTGACTCCACTGTCCTACCCAAACCTGTGATCACGCCCTCCTCTATTCTCCCGTGTGTCCCTGTGAATCCCCTCTGACCATTCCTTCTCCATTTCTTCTCTCCTTCCTGTCTCTTTGCCCACACTTGATATTCCTGCTTTCTGGGGCTCCGTGTAGCTCATTTGTCAGTTGTCAGCCTGCATCTTCTGTGGTTGTTCTCCTCTACTTTCATAACGTCACTGTTCCTAGGCTGGTGACCCCCACGGCCCAGTTGTCTCCTCTGAACTTCATACTTGTTCGTTCCCAGACAAATGTCACAAAGGTTTCTTGGAGTCCGTCTACTTCAGCGTGAACTTGTCCACTCTAGGATTCTTGATCTTGGTGGTTGCAGTCAGATAAATAAGAAACCCAGCAATCATCCTTAATGTCTTTCTTTTTCAATCATCTCCATTCATTTATACACCAAATCCTGTAAAAATCCATCATCATCTCTTGCCTGATGTGACACCGACTGGTCTTTCTACTTGCAGTCCTGTCTCCCCCAATTACTAGCTTGATCTATTTGCTCATGCCCTGGCCGTTCTTTAAATTTTCGGTGGGTCCTTGAAGGCTTTGTGATAAAAATCAAGGTCTGTGGTTTGATGTGCAAGGACCCGATGCTTTCACCTTTGGCTTTCTGGGCAGTTTCTTTTTCGATCATTCCCAGAGTGCAGCTGCCTGTTTGATCAGTACGAAACTGCTGAGCTCTCTGAACATGCCCTGTTGTCTTGCTTTTCCATGCCTTTGCTTTTGCTGTTCCCTTACCCCCCTTTTCTTCACCTGAGTGATTTCTATTCCTTCTTTAGGACCAAATTCAGATAGGAAGTCTTCATGAAGCCTCCCTGACAGCTGGCCGGCCCTCTCTCCACGCCGAGCCTGGCTTCCTCCCCCTTTCTCAGTGTTGCTCAGCCCCCTTGGCTCGCCGATGCTCTGTCCTTGAACATACTGTATGGCAATAAATTCTTCGTGGATTTGCCTCCTCCCCCAGCTCCTCCTCCAGGTTCCCGTGTTCCACACAGAAATCACTTAATGTGTATGCAGCTAAACAAAAGTATCCATTTGGATTCGGCACTATGGCTACAAGTAAGAACATGATTATTTCATTAAAAAATTTTTAATACCATTTATCATACTAGCCCAAATGCCCTCCACAGAGTTCATGCTTAGTAATTACTCTGTGCTAGATAAAATTGATGGATGCCCCTGCTCTTAAGGAACACTTTGCTGAAGTGGGGGGACCAGAGGGAAAAGCTGCCAAGCATAGAATGTGAAGAAACATGGCTTAAGAGGAAAAAGCATCCCTGAATGAGTTTAGCTGGAGAGCTGGTAGCTCTTCCCCACTAGCTGTGACCTTGTGGGGCAGCCTTCCTGCAGCTGTGGAGGGAAGGGATGGCCTCCGGGAGCGGCGTGAGGCCTTGGGGCTCCAACGTTTGGTTCTGAGTAACAGTCCAGCTTGTGAGTTTCAAGGAGCCATTTCAAATACTATGGGGTCGTTTGCAGCTGCCCACTTTCAGGGGACTGACAACTCAGAGAAAACCCAAGACAGAATCATTAGCATCGAATGTCTTCTCTGTAGATGCAGATTCATGAATTCTCACCAGATGCTATGACCTGAGTTTCATGCCAGCTCTCCCCCACTTGTGAGCCCCCACTCATCCTGTTCTCCTACCCACAGTGTTCTTCCTTTTCCCTCTGCCTCCCCACCTCCCTCCCTCCCTGCAGGGCCCAGATCACATCCTACTTCCCAATCTGCATTTCTGCTGTCTCTGTGCTTCTGTTCCCTGAATTAGGATCATTACCACACTTCTTGTATTTAATCGTTCCCCCAACTTTTGATGTGACTAAAGTTTATTTTTATGATGACACTTTTTAAGTTCACTGAAGGCCAAAGTATGTGCCTTTAAAATCTTCAAGTCCTCACCAGGGACTAGTGCTGTCAGGTAGATTGTGGGTCCTCAGAAAATCCTTGCGGGCCGATTGATGCCACTAGTCGACAAGGTGAGCGCTGAGTGAGGGCAGTGGCATTGTGGGAACACTTCCAGCTGAGTTTCCTCTTGGAGAAGCTTTAACTTCCAGACCGAGATCAAGACCTTTACTGTGAACCCAAACTCTACTGCAGATATTTTGTGTAGTTTTTTATTGCCAGGTTGTTAGCACTGATTGATGATGATCGTTTGCTCAGGGCGGGTTGGAAAAGGTCTGTCTGGGGGCTGAGATCCTTCTTCGAAACCGCAGGCGGCTTGCCTAGTGGGTAGAGCATCTCCGGACCAAGCCTGCCGCTGTCTTGAAGATGCCTCAGCTGCACTTGGACCGATGCCTGTGCTCAGAATGAGCCGCCCCGGCCCTAGTAGCGTCCTGCTGAGCTGCTCTGAAGCTGCTGTTGCCCAGCGTTCCGGAGCTTTGCCGCCCCGCTTGAAGCTTTGCTCTAGATCCTCCTCAAAGCCTTTGTCTGCTCTCCCGTGCAGAGTCACGGGCCAGTCTGTGTGACACCCTCTCTATCTATTGGCACGCGGAGTCACCAAGAGCAGCCCCCTTGGAGGTGTGCCACGGAGCCGGAATGGGAAGTACAGTGGCCACAAGCCAGCAGGCAGGTGCTGAGGATGACAGCTGTGCCGCGTCAAGGAGCCAGAGAGGGCAGGCCCTCCTGTGGACTCTGGCCAGGGCTCCTTCCACTGTCGGGAACCCTTGGCTTCTCTCAGATGGGGTCTTGAGTTGTCTTTTTCTCCCATTTATTTAAGCGTTTACTACTAGATGCAATGACATGTTTTCCTAAAGACTCTGTGACATAAGGTTCTTATTTGTGCCTCTAATGAACACTTGATAGAATGTGGCTCTACTCCTTTAAGATCTGGTATTCAATTCAGTCCATTCTAATTCAACAAATAGTTGTTAAGATGCGGGGTTGCTGGGATTACATCTGTGAAGAAGATAGTTGTGGCATATGTTCTGTGACATTATATTGAAAACTGCTCTTGTGTTCTTCTGGAGCTTTTAAAATTTTGTTACATTTAAATAATTCATCTGGAATTGTGATATAAAGAATGAAACAAGGATATGAGTTTTATCATTTCCTAGCTGGTGACCCTGTTGTTTATTTTATTTATTTATGTTTTAATCCCAGTTAGTTAACATACAGTGTTAGACTAGTTTTAGGGGTACAGTCTAGTGTACATTACTCAGTGTGCATCATGATAAGGGTGCCTTTCACCCCCTTCACCTGTTTCACCCATCCCCCCCCTCCACCTCCCCTCTGGTAACCATCAGCGTGTCCTCTACAGTTAAGAGTTTGGTTTTTGGTTTGTCTCTTTGTCCTTTGTTCATTGGTTTTATTTTTAAATTCCACATAAGAATGAAATTATATTGTATTTGGCTTTCTCTGACTGACTTTGCTTAGTAAAACTCTCTGGCTCCATCCATGTTGTTGCAAATGGCAAGGTTTCCTTCTCTTTTATGTCTGAGCAATATTCCATTGTGTATAAACACCACGTCTTCATCCGTTTGTCTATTGATGACATTTGGGCTACTCTCGTAATTTGGCTGTTGTAAATAATGCGACAGTTAACATAGGTGTGTGTGTGTGTGTGTGTGTGTGTGTATCCTTCTGAATAAGTGTGTTTGTATTTTTTGGATAAACACCCAGTAGTCGAATTACTGGATCATGGGGTGGTTCTGTTTTTAAATTTTTGATGCACCTCCGTACTGTTTTCCACAGTGGCTGCATCACTTAGATTTCCACCAAGAGTGCACGAGCATCCCCTTTTCTCCACATCCTCGCCAACACTCGTTGTTTCTCGTGTTTTTGATTTTAGCCCTTGGAACAGGTGACAGGTGTAAGCTGATGGCTCATTATTGTTTTGATTAGCATTCCCCCTGAATGATGAGTGGCGCTGACCATCTTTTCAAGAGTCTGTTGGCCGTCTGGGTGTCTGTTTGGGAGGAATGTGAGCTCATGTCTTATGCCCATTGCTAAGTTGAATTATTTGTGTATTTTTCTTTTTTTGGTGTCAAGTTGTATAAATTCTTTCTATATTTTAGATACTAACCCTTTATCTAATAAGTCATTTGCAAATATCTTCTCCCATTCTGTAGGTTGTCTTTTAGTTTTGTTTTGCTATAAGCTTCTGCAGAAGCTTTTTGTTTTGCTGTAATCCCCATGGTTTATTTTTGCTTTTGTTTCCCTTGCCTCAGGAGACCTGTCTAAAAAGATGTTGCTAAGGCCGATGCACATTGTTTATTTTTGAATAAGCCATATCTTTTTTTCCTTCTGCAGTGCTCCGTTTGTTATGCAGAGGTCTTCCCTTGTGTCCTGATGGTATTTTGTTCTAAGTGGAAAAATGTGTTGTTATTATTTCCGTAGCAAAAAATTATGGGGTGAGCTGAGTCTCAAGACAAAAACTTTGTGAAAACCATCCCACACCTTACTGAAATCAATACAGTAACTTCCATAATTAGCATTTGGCTATTATTACATGACATAACCAGTTTCATTAGTTAATTTCTCTATAATACGGCTGTGTGCCTGCACTCACTCACTTCTTACATAGCTGTTGGATGCTGTTGTCGTCTTAAAATAACCCTCACATACAGAGCATTCAGAGGATTCTCAATATTTAAGTAATTTTTAGGTGAAAAGGAAACAACGTGTGTAAATGAAGAGCTTCAACTACTATATACTGGTGGGTTTTATTTATTTAAACAATTTTTTCACATTTATTTTGAGAGAGTGGGAGTACACGTGCATGCAGTGGGGAGGGGCAAAGAGAGGGAGAGAGAGAGTCCCAAACAGGCTCCACACTGTCAGTGAAGAGCCCAGGGCGGGCCTCCATCCCAGGAACTGTGAGGTTGTGTCAGATGCTGAAGCAGCTGAGCCAGCCAGGTGCCCCGGTACTGGAATATTTGAGAGGAAAACCCGGTAGAATATGCACCAAGTATGCAACTGCCGAGAGTCTGCCTTTTGGCTCCAATTTCAAAGCACTCTGTTGCTCATTGAGCTTAAATACAAGTGAAGTCGTACAAACCAGAGCAGGAGTGCGAACTGAAATCCTTCATAAATGGAATGCTTACCGTTTGAATGGCTGACCGAAAGATAGGGCTGCACCCGTGCCTCCTTCTGGAGTCCCGGTCCTGGTGGGTGATCGCCTGCTTGCTCACCCCTGTCCTGCTCCGCTCACCACTGTAGCCCGACTCAGCGGTTCGCCGTCAGATGGGGCTGGTCCTCAGGCAGTACATTTCTTTTTCCAGAATTTTCTTTCTTATTCCTACACGTTTAGCTTTCCAGATGAACTTTAGAAACACCGTTGTTTCATTATTAAAAATATCTACTGATATTTTATTGAAATTTCCTGAGGTCTGGAATTACTTTTAGTGAATTAATTTCATTTTGATACTGAATCTGCCCAGGCAAAAACAAGTTATGTTCTTTTATTTACTTACATTATCTTTTTGGTACAGAATTTTAAAACTTCATATAACCTAATCTGGCACATTGCTTGTTAAGTTTATTGCTAGGTCTTTATTCTTTTAGCTACTATTCAAACAGCAACTTTTTTAAACTAGTTATTATTTTGTACACAGAGTGACTATTAACTTTGTTAATTTTGTATCAAGTTTGGTGAATTATGCTACTGTTATACATTTTTAGTAGATTTTTCTAGGCTTCCTAGTTATATAATTATATAATTTATTCATTGATTTATCACATTTAGGGGTTAGCATTGCTAGGAAGTATTTATGTATTATGAAAACTTTCTTTTAAGAGTGGGTTTGGAATTCTATCAAGTGCCATCTTTTTGTGTATGTAGAGAATGATACGATTTTGTCATTTGACTTATTAAGAATTATTAATATGGTTTATATGAAGAAATTTCTAGGAGCGCCTGGGTGCTCCTAGTTGGTTAGGTATCTGATTACGGCTGAGGTCATGAACTCGTGGCTCCCGAGTTCGAGTCCTATGTTGGGCTCTGTGCTGACAGCTCAGAGCCTGGAGCCTGCTTCTGGTTCTGTGTCTCCCTCTCTCTGCCCTTCCCCCACTTGAGCTCTCTCTCAATCTCTCGTTCTCAAAAATAAACAAACACGAAAAAGTATTTTAAAAAATGAAATTTGTAATATTGAACATTCTTACACTGTCTGAGTTAACCACACTGAGATGTGGTGATGTATTCTTTCAATGGGCTGTGTATTCTATTGACTGATGTTTTATTTCAGATTACTGCATTGATATTTCATAAGTAGATTTCTGCGTGTGCCATCTTTGCCATCATTATTATACCAGCTTCTTAAAGAGAATATTGTGAAATGGTTTAGAGTACTGTAACTACATATATGGAAGATGGATACCCTCACTGCTGAGACATTTAGACACCTGATGTTCCTGTAATGGTCACTACCGATGCTTTTTTCCATTTATCTCCCTATTGGTTTAAATTCAACTCATAGTAGGTTTCTGTTTTGAGCAAAAGTAGCTTTTCTCCTTTGGTTTTGCACATTTGGATTTTTTTCCTTGTTGCTGTTGTATTTCTATGACCGCCCTCTGATGCGACAGAGTGCTGGCGGCTGAGCGCTCAAGTCTGTTAATCCTTGTCCTTGGGCACATTTTTTCTTTCCCAGCCGGCCTTGAAGTTTGGTGTGCCCTGTATCTGGCTTGTGGACAAAGGAATATGAATGGAACCGATGTGTATCGATCTTAGCTCCTGAGAACTCTCCACACGCCTCCTGTGAACCAGGTCCTGTTCTGGGGTCCTGGGGTGGGGCAGTCCAGAAAGAGCAACGCCTTGTTCCCTTTGAGGCTGGTGCTGAGCTTGAGGGAACAGGACGTGAAGAGAAGGAAGGTTGGGGCAGAAGACCGGGGTATGATTGAAACCCAGGAGTGTGAGCCGTAGGCAACACAGAGCTTGTGGCTTCTGTGACCAGAGTAAACGGGGAGAGGTGGCGGGGTGGGGTGATGAGAAACACAAGCTGGTGACGTGGGCAAGGACCAGGTGGCGGAAGGCCAGCTAAGGGACTGAGTGTAACAGGAAAGCCATATGTTCAAGTATGCGATGTCAGTCACCTCACACTGTTGGCGACCCAGAGAGTGGCCTGACTGGTGCTCCCCAGGAACCCAGACAGCCATTCAGTAAGCGTCCTGGCAGGAGATGTGAGGGGAGGAGGGTCTGTAGGTAAGGTAGAGTCAGTAACCTTTTGTTGCCGACCAGATGTGACGGATGAAAGAAAGGAGGTGTGAGGGTGGCGCCAGGTTAGTGTACGTGGACGGAGGTGCCACCCACTTGGACAGGCGTACAGAGAGCAGGCTTTATGCACATTCTGCTCCAAGGGTTGAAAACATTTTAATTTGTCAGGATCTGTCGGTGAGACGGTTGCTTATCTAACATTCAGGGGCAAGTGCTTGATGGCCTCTTTCGCGGGCTTGCTCACCACCGAGAGTCAGTTTGTGTGACTTCTTTTTGATGTTTTTTCCTCTTGCCCTTTAGGCAAAATGGGATAAAAAGTATAGGTTCAATTTGTTTATTAAGAATTTTCCAAATATTGTTATACCTTACTTGATAGAGGTTTCATGCTTCTGTTCACAAATTGGGCTTTATTTACCTGCAAGCAGAATTGAAGAGCACGATTTCTATGTGGATCGTTTATTCACAGCTTTCTTTAGAATTTAAAAAAGGTGTCAAAGTTGCCAATAGAATGTGTTGTCTGTCTTCTATTAATGTCTTTTCACACTTTTTACTACCGGCTGTTACCATTCTTACAGGAAGTGGATGTTATGAATCATACGTCTCCTAGCTCAGCATAGCGGTAATTGGCATTTTAGAAAGGGATCTGTCAAAGGTAAGTTAGGACACATGTATGAATGATATCTTATATTCGTAACTTTCAGCGACACAGGTTTTGCAAGGTGTAGGGGAACTTGTCCGTGAAGGCTCCTCAGATTTCACTTGTAGATTAATAATAGAAGATACTTATTTTCTTACCATTAGCATCAGGTTCAAAAACATAAAAAGATAAGAGGAGAGTAGATTGCTTCTAATAACTTTCTTTTCTCACCTTCTCTTGTTTGCTTTAAAAATTCACATAAACTATTTAAAAAAATAAAAATTAAAAAAAAATAAATCTAAAAAAAAAACAATTCACATTCATGGAGAAGTAACCCAAAATATGGTAACTGAAATATTAAAATCAATTCACAGTGCCAAAATCACAGCAATATAAAAATTCTCAGATTCATGACACTTTGATGCAGTAAGGCTTGTTTGTGGGTAATAAGTCTCATATTAAAATATGGAGACTGTTGTTTTCCATTAGTGTTTGTTTTTAAACATAATTATATGTGCTTTACCTATTTTGGAACTGCATGGAGTTATTAAAATACTTGTAATTTTTTTTTAAGTAGACCCCATGCCCAGTGTGGGACTTGAAGTCATGACCCCTGAGATCAAGAGTCACATTGAGCCCGGCAGGCACCCTTAAAATACTTGTAATTTTATGTAGAATTTTGCATATTTTTTTAACTCTTCATAGGCCTTGAGTTTAGAGATTTACAGTATTATGTATGAGACCAGCTCTTTGCCTTTTTTTTTTTTTTGATAAGCGTAGCTATTTTTTTTAAGGATTCCTCAAACTAAATGTTTACTTTTCATAGCATAGTTCCATAATTCCTAGGTAATCCTTCATGTGTGCTAGGCAAAATAAATCTTCAATTTCACTAAAACATGATTCTGATTTTGGTTGGTGACATTCTTTCCTTGCCAGGGTTTTTCATATTTAGGTCTATGAATTTTTTTCCCAGCATACCATCTGTCTATTCTTTTATTTTCTTTGAAACTGCCAGCATTCTTAGCCGAACGTCTAGGGAAGTAAGGCATATTTGAGGAAAAGAATGTGTGTTCTGAGATATTTAAACCAAACCACATGGCTGAGGATATCAAAAGCTGATCTAATACAAGACGGTCGCATTAAAAAAAATTCCTTTCCCAACTGTTAATGTCATTCCTCCAGTTTTGGTTTTGGTGCGTTACTTTTAAAAAAGTTTTTGTTTTGAAAATTTTTTAATGTTTGTTCATCTTTTTGAGACAGAGCATGAGTGGGGAGGGGCAGAGAGAGACACACAGAATCCGAAGCAGGCTCCAGGCTCTGAGCTGTCAGCACAGAGCCTGATTCGGGGCTTGAACACACTCAGACGCGTGAACTGTGAGGTCATGACCTGAGCCGAAGTGGGATGCTTAACCGACTGAGCCATCCAAGTGCCCCAAAGAACCTTTTATTTTGAGATAATTATAGATTGACATGCGGTTGTGAGAAAGAATCTTGAAGGGTCCTGACTCCATTTCATCCCGTTTCCCTCTAGTGGGAACATCTTGCTACCGGGGAGCGCACACCACAGCCAGCATTTTGACGTTGCTCCCAACCAGGAATCTTACTCATGTTTCCCTGGTTTTAACAGGCTTTTTTGTGGATGTTGTATGTTTTTAGTTCGATAAAATTCTAACCCATGTAGGTTTCTACATCTGCCACCGCTTTTGAGATACAGACCATTTCTGTCACCACAGAGATGCTTTGTGTCCCTCCGATAAGGATACCTCCCTCTTCTCTGTCTTGTCATTTCCAAAATGTTGTGTAAGTGGAATCATACTATTTGATAGTTGGTCCATCCCGGTTGGTGAAGATCCATGCAGACCATTGCCTGTATCGGTGGTTCATTCTTGTTTACTGCTGAGTAGTAGTCGGGTTATGGCTGTACCGTACGTTGTCATCCACCCACTGAAAGACACGGTGGCGCTTTCCAGATAGGGGCTATTACAGATAGAGCTGCTATGAGCTGTTTATGTTCGGGTTTTTATTTCAGCAGAATTTCCTCTGTGATGAATGCCCGAGAGTGTGATTGCCAGGTTGTGTAGTAGTTGAATGTTTAGTTTTATAAGAAAATGCGAAACTGTTTGCCTGAGTGCCTGTACCGTTTTTCATCTTCACCAGCACTGTATGAGCGCACCAGTTTTTCTGCATTTTGTCAGTCATTGGTGGTGTTACTACTTTTTATCTTAGCCATTCACGTCGGTATTGCCAGTGATTTGCGTCTACTTCCTTTTTGTGTCATTGCTTTTCTGTTCTTTTGTTTTTTATTTCATTGGTTTCTACTCTTTACGTTTTCTTCTGTCTTGCTTGTTTTGGGTTTATTTTGTTCTTCTTTTCCTAGTTTCTTGAGGTAGGAGTTTGTTACTGATTTGCCGTCTATCTTCTGTCTTAATGAAAGCGTTTACATGAATACCCATTACAGACCAGCTTTAGTTGCATCTCACATATTTTATGTATTTTCAAAATTTTATTTTAGGCTTTCTTCTCTGATCCATGGATTATTCAGAAGTGTGTTGTTTAATTTCCAAGAGTTTAGAGATACCTTTCATGTCTTCCTGCTCTGATTTCTAGTTTGATTCCATTGTGGTTAGAGGATGTTCTATGAATTCAGTATTTTTTATTTTTTTTAACTACGAGAGGTTTGTCTTAGGGATGAGGACGTGATCTATTTTGGTGAATGTCCCATGACTACTTGGAAAAGACATACATATTCTGCTCTTGTTGGGTGAAAGGTTCTCTATATGTCAATTAGATCCTGTTGGTTAATTGTATTGTTCAGTTCTATATCCTTCCTAATTATCTATGTAGTAGTTCTCTTGTTTGCTGAGCATGAGATATGAAATCCCTGATCTTCATCTGGCTTAACATATATTTGCTGTTTTACTTATTTACTTGTTCATCTGTCCCTCTAGAATATCAGGTTTGTGAGGGCACAGGTTTGTGTCTATTTCGCTTTCATATGCTCAACCAGCAGTTGGTTGGAGCCAGTATACATGACTGTAGTAAAACAGAATGAAGGCATACCTACATTTCTGTTCGAGGGACGCTCTCTCCGGTTCATCTTGGATTTAGTGTTTAGAACAAGCACTAGCTTGAGTAGGTGTTTAGAGACATGTATGGGATGAATAGATGCCTTTCCTGGATGGCGCATTCCCACACGCTGGGAGGCCTGTTAGACACGTTGTTTCTCTAAGCAGCTCAGCTCTGATTTGGCCCCTACAGAGTTGGTGTCTCTGCTTGGTAAGCTCTCTGGAGAAGTGGCCGTGGCAGGTGGCTTCCCCGAAGGCAGCGACTGGCACTCAAGATCTATCTCTTCCTTTGCTTTGTAAAATTTTCATGGCGCAGCTGAGGATATTTACAGAATTTTGCCCAGTGTTGTCTAATGACGTTTTATAATTTGGTTCAATATTGTGCAATTACGTTGTAGAGCTTCACCATCTTATTATATAGCAGTTTGGGTGGTTGGGAGCGAAGGTTATGGATGAGGATTCTAGGTACTTTTGCGTGTCTGTGGCTCTGCAGCACGGGCTGGAGAGAGGTTTCAGGGAGTTGAAGGAGCAGTGGGTTTTTCCATCCTAACAGACACACTACTTTACCATTACAAAATGGTAGGAATACCAGGCTGGCACAGATGATCAGCCATGGACAGCAAGCAGCCACTTAAATCAGGCAGATTAGGTTCAGATTCCAGCCCTGCTTTGCCGTAGTTGTGCGGCTGTTAGGTAATCTTTCCTAGGTCAGTTCCTGCCTCCATACAGTGGGGATGGAAGCTTTTTAGTTTGATGTAGTCCCACTTGCTCAGTTAGGATTTTGCTGCTTGTGTTTTAGGTGTTAATATCCAGAAAATCATTACCAAGACCATGTCAAAGAGCTGTATTCCTAGAAGAACTTCCTTCTAGGATTTTCATGGTTTCAGGTCTTACATTTAAGTCTTTAATCCATTTTGATTTAATTTTTGATTCTGGTATATGCCCGAGTCCAGCTCCAGCAGGTCCAGGGTCCCCTGAAGGAGAGACGGTGTCGGCGAAAGATGAGTGAGAGAGCCATGTGTTTCTTTCTTGTCAGTCCGGCATCTCTGTCCTGTCAGGTTTTGTCTCTTTATTTATAGATTTAAGTGTTAACATGACATCAAAAAGTGGAAGTTCTACAAATAATTCTCAGTGATAAAGATGCTTTGAAAAGGGGGCAGAAACAGGTTTTACAGAGGCATTTTTGCAGAACTACTCTAATTACAGTGAGGTAACTTACACATCATAGGATAGCAGGATGTTCTCAGTGAAAAGCAGATAACATAGACATTTGTTTGAACCTGTAGTAAATCTTACAACTAAGAAGATAGCAGGATGTTTTCAGTGAGAAGCAGATAGCAAACACATTTGTTTACAATAATAACGCTAAGATTCAGGCATAAACAAGGCTAGGAGGCATTCTGTCTGGCTCACAGAGGAAGAATGTATTCATGCTGGTTAGTAAATAAACCTTTTGTCAACCTTGTTCTTTGATGTTGAAGGTGTAAACCCAATAGGCCCCTAGATGAGCTGGCCTTTGCATATGAGTTTAAGTTGTAACTACTCTTACCCATCCTCACAGTGGGCACCAATTAGCATAGGTATGCGCAGTAACTTGTGCCTGGCTCTTATTTGTTTCTTATTCCTAAATTAGGCTCTTTTTCTTCAGGCCAGAGTTAACAATAAATCTTGTGTTCTTTAACCCCTTTCATCATCTATGCCTTAATTTCGACAAACATCTGCAGTGCTTTGTTTAAATTCCTCTTTCTAGAGGTGGGAATATGCTTCTTCCCATGAGGTATCTGTGTGGGGAATATCAGTCTGACTTGGAACATTGTGAGGCCTAATCAATGCAACAGGCTTAATTTCACACGAGCAGTAGTAGCAGAAGGAGATGCCAGTTTCTGCCGCTCACGGCAGGAGCCGTGCACGCCTGCCATTTCCCAACTGTGACCGTGTCGTCCAGCAAGGCCAAGCCGGCTCCCAGCAGGTATAAGATCTGGGTCCTGTTTCATTCTTGTACATGTGAATATCCAGTTCTCCCATCACTATTTATTGAAGAGACTGTTGTTTCTTCATTGAGTATTCTTGGCTTCCCTCCCAAATAATAGTTGATAGTATATGCTTGGATTCATTTCTGGGCTTTCAATTCTGTTACATTGTTCGGTGTGTTTTTATGCCAGTACAATACTGTTCTGATAACTACAGATTTATAGTATAGCCTGAAACCAGGACGTGTGATGCCTCCTGAAAGAAACCTCCGGCTAAGTAAAAAGACAGCCTACAGAATGGAAAAAAAATTGGAAACCACATATTCGATATGGGACTAATAACCACAATGTATGAAGAACTTATATAATTCAGGAGCAAAAAAATCACAAAACTCAATTAAAAAATGAGCAAAGGATCTGAGTAGATATTTCTCCAAAGAAGGTATATGAAAGTTGCACAGTACATGAAAGATGCTCAACAATACTAGTCATTAGGGAAATGCAAGTTAGAACCGCAGTGCGCCATCTCCTTAGACCTGTTAGAATGGCCATCACCAGAAAGGAAGAGGTAACGAGTGCTGGTGAGGATGTGGAGAAATGGGAACCCTCTTACACTGTTGGTGGGAATGCAAACTGGCGCAGCTGCTCTGGAAAACAGTGTGGAGGATCCTCAAAAAATTAAAAAAAGAACTACTGTATGATCCAGAAATTCCACTTCTGGAAATCTATCCAAAGGAAATGAAAACATTAACTTGAAAAGATACCTATACCTTTGTGTTCATAGCAGCATTATCTACAACATCCAGGACATAGAAACGAGACGGGTGTCCGTCAGTGGATGAAGGGATTATGAAGTTGTGCTACATATGTAGTCAAATATTATTCATCCACAAAACATGAGGAAATCCTACCATTTGTAGGAACATGGATGGCCCTTGAGCACATTATGCTAAGTGAAATAAGTCAGAGAAAGACAAATACTGTATGATCTCACTTATGTATGGAATCTAATAATAGTAACAGCAACAGCAGCCTCATTTGTAAAAATAAACAAACAAACAAATAAAAAAGACCTCAGACATACAGTTGCCAGGGGTGGAGGGTGGGAGAAGGGGAATTGGTCACAAAGCACAGACTTGCGGTTACAGGATAAATAAGTACTAGTGTGTGATGCACAGATGGACGGCAGCTAACACTGCTGTCGTACAGATAGGTGAGTTGTTAGGAGAATAAATCCTAGAAGTTCTCCTCCCAAGGAGAAATTAATTTTTCTTTTCTTTCCTTCTTTCTTTGTATCTGTATGAGGAGATGGATGTCAACTAAAGTTATGGTGGTAGTCATTTCACAATACATAAACCACACCATCATGCCATGTGCCTTAAACTTATGTAGTGATGTGTGCCAACTATTTCTCAATAAAAGTGGAAAAGCTAAAATGGGGGTAATATTGAATATGTTACATTACAGAAAGACTGAATGAAATTAGTAGAAATGTCTGCAATGGAGCCTGTCATAAATTAGGCACTTAATAAATATTTATTTAATTTCCACCCTATTTTTGACGTGTGAAAATGAAGACGTTTCTGCATCTCCAAGAACGTTTATCTCCTTTGTCCATGTTATAATTTGGCATTGCTCACGGTCAAACGTATTGTGGGGCTCAGAGAATCTGGCATAGATGACAATTAGTGGATGGATATTCAGACACTTCTGATGAGAATAGACATGCAAGGGAAATGAAGAAAGAAAGCTAATGTGGGCACACATCCCTATCAAAGAATAGATGGAATTCAAAAGTAGTTCCAGTGGACAGAGTCACAGAGCTCTCTGTGTCTGCTGATTACGTGGCATCCATTCAGTTTCATTATCAGATTTCAAGTGTCCTTAAAACAAGGTCTCTGTCATATCTATACTTTTTCACATTTCTTAGACCAGAGAAAGTCTCCCCTGGATGTTCAGTAGGTAACATTTCACTTGTTTTTATCTTTTGCAGTGCATAAGGACCACAGTGCTTTTTGGGGTCTTGGAAATGAGGGAGTGAAAGAGTTCCCTGTTAGGCAACTAAAATATTAATGCGTAATGAACCAGGACAAACATACGTAATTTTTTGTTAAAGTCAAGATTTTCCTGGGAACTGTAACCTGATTGAAGGCTAAGTTGCCCAAGGATGTCATTCAAATCTTGAATCACAAAACAGCCTTTATTTTGACCGTAGGATTATGAATCAATGCTGTGATTGTAGGTATTTTCCTGTATGGCGTGCTGCAAGAAGAGGGCACTGGCTGGACGATCAAATGAGTCTGATCCCCTTGGAAATTGTATTTCTTACTTAAAAAGACTGCGATTGCTGTTGGTCTCGCAGACTTTGTCATCGTGCCGCACTCTGTAGGTGCAGACAGAGTCAGGTCCTGGGCTGGGCTAGTGGCCAGTGCCGCTCTGTGGGGAAATCATCCCTGGGAGGCCTCTAGTGAGATGACATGTTAGTTTGGCATGTGATAACTCGCAGTCACCACTGGTTCTTCTAGAAAGTCCTTGAATCATGAAACAGTAGGAGTACAAAAGGTAACCAATTAAAAAAAATAAAAGATGTTGATGTGGAAGTGACCTCCTATTCTCTTTATATTTGCCAGTGAGGCTACTGTAAAGTCTACAAGAATACGAAGATACTGCGTTGCCTTTCTGCTTGATTCAGGAATCCTTCTTCCTGCCTCCAGCAGGTGATCGTTAGGCCTCTGACTGAAGCTCACTGTCTCAGGCAGCAGCCTCTTTATTTAAAAAATATTTATGTTAACTTTATATATCGTGAAATACACAGATAAGAAGTTACACCTTGATGAGTTTTGATAGGTGTATATGCCCGCGAAAGCAGCACTCGAAACAAAATAGGGAACATCATCTCATCATTTTCCAAACAGATAGGGTTCTTAGAAGCTCATTTCATACGTTAAAGTGCCATCTGTTTGGAACTTTTTCAATGCCAGTCTTCTTCTCTCCTCTGGAGCACGTGCAATCAACCTGATTTCTCTTGTCCCTGACAGTCCTTGAAATATTTGAGAATTGAATACGAGATGATAAACTCTTGAGAATGTAAAAAGTAGTTCAAGATTAAAACACGGTGTGAGTTAAAATTCCTTTTAAGCTGCAATTTTCTGTAATAAGTGAGGGAGAAAACAATGGTGCTCATAGGGGAGGGGAGGGAGGAGAGGTCAGCCTAAAAGTACTTCGAGCCGAATGTGCTAATGGTGCCTTTATGGCCTTAGAGCCACACGTCACACGGTGATGGCAGCAGAGTGCAGGGCAGAGGCGGGTGAGCGGCACCGAGGGTTCCTCCTGCAGCCCTGCTGGCGTTAGCACCTGCTGTTCAGGAAACCCCGTGCAGGGTGGCGCCTTGGTTGTGGATGAACACACACACTCCACCTCCCTTCCCTTATCCCGTGATCATCCGGGGTTGCACTGGGTAAGAGATACTGGCTACTTTCACTTGCTTCTCACGGGAGATTATTTGCTCACTTGAACCTGCCCACCCACTTGGCGGTGCTGCCAACACCTGGACTTCCAGTCACTGTTCACAGACCAGGAAGCACTTCTGGATTTTCTCTCTGAACTCAGAATGAGGACTTCACTTGCCTGATAATCTGTTTCATGTTCTCAGAATATCCTCACCAATTTGTACGTGCAAGGATCCGGCGTGAAACCTCATCGATGCGCAGGTGGCAGTGGTCCCATATGTCCTCCTCCCTGAACGCAGCATCCAGTTCTTGTCCCCACTACACTCCCCTCCTATCCCAGGGCTCCCTCTGCTACTGGTGACAAAGCTCCAGTACTAACAACGTACAGCAACGGTCATACATCATTATGGACAGCGACCGTCATACTTAATGGAGACAGTCTGCATGCCTTCCCCTAAGAAAAGAAACAAGAATATTTGCTGTCACCACTTCTATTCAGCATTGTTCTAGGTATTCTAGATAGTGCAATAAGGCAAGAAAATGAAATAAGAGATACCCAGATTGGAAAAAAAAATAAGTAAAACTTTTTATTTGAGGATGGCATGATTGTGCAGAAACTCCAATTAAATCTGCAAAAAATCTTCTGGAATGATGCAGCAGGTCATCAAGGATGTAGGATATGAGATACACAAAAATAAAGTTTATTTCTATATAGTGGAAGTGACATATCCTATGTTACTTTTAAAGGAAAAACGGATATATTGAATTTCCTTAAGATTAAGATCTTCTGTCTGTGAAAAGAGGCCACTACAAGAGTGTAAAGAGAACCTATGGAGCGGAAGAATACCTCCTCTGTGCACATATCTGACCAAAGACTCAGAGCCAGAATGTGTCAGGAGCTTGTATAAATTGTAAAAATGACAAATTGTAAAAATAGGTAAGAACAAAAACCACAAACAAAAACTTCCCAGCGGCCAAGACACATATGAAAAGATGCCCAACTGAATTTATCATCAGGGAAATACAAATTAAAACTATCCTGTTGGATAAAAATGGTCAAAAAAAAAAAGTAAGTCTCTGGGTGCCTGTCATGATCTCACAGTTTTTTTTTTTAATGTTTTTAAAAAATTTATATTTGAAGGGAGAGAGAGGGGGAGAGAGAGAACAAGCAAGCGAGCACGCAGGGGAGGGTCAGAGAGAGAGAGAGAGAGGGGGAGAGGCACAGAATCCAAAGTCAGGCTCCCGGCTCTGAGCTAGCTGTCAGCACAGAACCCAGTGCAGGGCTCGAAACCACGAACTGCGAGATCATGACTTGAGTTGAAGTCGGGTGCTTAACCGACTGAGCCACCCAGGCGCCCTGTGATCTCACTGTTCTTGAGATTGAACCCCACATTGAGCTTTGTGCTGTCAGCACGGAGCCTGCTTGGGATTCTCTCTTCCTCTCTCTCTGCTTCTCCTCTGCTCACACACTTGCTTTCTCTCAAAATAGATAAGGAAACATTTAAAAAATTGTCTCATATTCTGCTGGGAATATAAATTAGTATTTTCACCTGGGAAATTTGTTTGAGAAAAATGAAACCATGCATATTCTCTGACCTAGAAATACCTAGCAGAGTTGAGTGCTTTTGTCTACCAAACGCATATGATTCCAAAATGTACACAGTTGTTCATAACTGCATTATTCAGAGTCGAGTCAGACCTAGAAATTACACAAATACAGTCCCACCGTGTAGCGGTGGGAATGAAGTCATTACGTGCGACACAGACCAATCTCACAAACATAATATTTAGTAAAAGAGGCTAACACAAATAAATGGAACTTTTTTTAAATGCAAGTTCAAACAGGAAAAACTGTGCTGTTTGACATTAAGAGCACCATTGATCTTGGAGGAGTTGCAGTGAGCTGGTTAGTACAAGTGTGGTTACTTCAGTTTGTGAAAATTCATTTGCATCTAAAATGATATGTACACTTTTCTATATGTATATTATATTTATTTTTTAAAAATTTTATTTAATGCTTATTTTTGAGAGAGAGGGAGAGAGAGAGTGTGAATGAGAGAGGGGCAGAGAGAGAGGGAGACAGAATCTGAAGCCGGGTACAGGCTCTGAGCTGTCAGCACAGGGCCCAATGCGGAGCTCGAATCCACGAACTGTGATATCATGACCTGAGCTGAAGACAGACGTTTAATGGACTGAGCCACCCAGGCGCCCTCACAGTTAGCTTTTTTTTTTTTTTTTTAAACAAGGGTGAAATATATCCCTAGGCAAAAAAAATGCACTATAAAAAGATACTGGATGGAAACATGAAAATGCAGAAGGGAATGAAATATAACAGTACAAGTTATAACAGCTGGAAAAAGATAAAATTGTTCTCGTAGGTGATATCACTGAGAATCTGTGGATGAACCGAGTAAAATTAATAGGCAGCTTTAGGAGGATCATTTCATATAAGGTCAATATGCAGAAATCAGTTTTGTTCTGTGCATCTGTAAGCAATGTATAAAATACGAAGTTTAAAAATAATAAAATTTAAGAGTCCATTACACTAAATACCTAGAATTAGATCCCTCAGAATATTTAAAACCTTTGCATAGAAAAATGCATACCATGGTTGAGAGAAATTTAAGAATTTCCATTTTGTAATGATTTTAATCTTCCTGAGTTGACTCTGTGTTAGTGATTTTAATCTTCCTAAAGAGACCTGGAAGGAAGTTCAACTCAATCACTGAGAAAATCCCAGTAGTTATGCTTTTGTTTTTGTTTTGTTTTGTTTTTGAAATTGACAAGTTGATTCTAAAATTTGCATGGAAATGCAGGGCTTAGAATAACGACAATCTTGAAAAAGCTGAACAAAGTTGAAAAGCTTATGCTATCAATTATCAAGACTTATTTTGTAGTAATTAAGATGATGTGGTACTAACCCAGAGATAGAGAAACTAAGGAGACAGAAAAGTCCAGAATACACCTGAGATGGTCTCTTGATTTATGACGAAGGCATTACTGCAATCCTCTGTGGAAGGAAGACTTAACACCAAAGGGCACCTGATTAATTGGAGAGCCATATAGAAAAAAATAAAAACTAATCTAACCTCCTACTTCATACCAAACTAAAAATCAATTTCAGATGAGTTATAGATAGAAATATAACACAAAAAAACAGTAAAGCTTCTAAAAGAAAACGTGATGGGGGCACCTGGGTGGCATCCAACTCTTATTTTCAGCTCAGGTGGGATCCCATTGGTGGGAATGAGCCCTGTATGAGGCTCAGTGTAGAGCACAGAGCCTACCTGGGATTCTCTCTCTGCCCGTCCCTGCTGGCATACACACTTGGACGCATGCTGTCTCTGAGTGTAAATAAACAAACTTAAAACATGATGGTGTATCGTTATGTCTTTCTGATAAATGTTTCTTAATACCAGAAAGCACTAAAATGTAAAAGAAAGACTGACAGATCAGATTTCCATAAAATTATTTCTAACCATGAAAAGACACCAGCAGGAGAATGAAATAAGCCACAGACTGAGAGAAGAGATTTGAGATACATATATCTGACAAAGGACTTACTGGAGTATAAAACGGGCTCATGGGAATCCATGAGAGTCATCCCCAAAGAAACGTGGACGGACTTGTGGACAGGCACACCACAGAGCAAGATATCCAAACAGCCAAAGCGTATGAGAGAAGGTGCTCAGCTGGCCATACGGGGAGTTCAAGTTAAGAGTCGTGCTGACATGCACGGAAAGGGCGGAACTGACCAGGACAGGACGGACTGGATGGATGCAGCACCTGAAGTGTTGCACGCGCTGGAGTGGCCGGAGCCTGGCACGAGAGCTTAGGAAGGCTCTTTGCACGTGTGGGGCTGGACAGGTGTGTTCCCTACGGCCCAGCGGTTCTGCTCTCGTCTTCAGAGCGCGCCAGTGAGGCATATGTGTGTGCAGGAATGTCATAGTGCTCCTAGGTATCATTTCTTCCGCCTGCAAACCAAATTGCCCCTTCATGATAGAATGGGAAACCTACCATACGGCCTCGAAAAGGAACAAGCTACTGTTATTTACAACCTACGCGAATCTCCTAAATGGCAAAGGAAAGAAGTTAGACACAAAACAATACATACTGTTGGGCTCCATTTATATAAAATTCAAAAATAAGCAGAACTGTCTTGTTAGGAATCAGTGAGTTTTACTCTGAGAGAATAGATGTGGTTACTAGGAAGGAGAACTTCTGGTAATAACGTTACTTCTCTATTTGGGGGTAAATAAATGAGTGGGTTAAGTTTGTGTAAACTCACAAAACTGAGTTCTTAGATTTATGCCCTTTATTTGCTTCATAGTTCAATAACAATTTTTAAAACAGCAACACAAAATTGCTTTAGTAACTTATTCCTCTAGGCAGAGGATCATCTTCACCACAATCCTTGTCCACCTCTGACCTGCATTATACTTAGAATGCCACCAAAACCCCATTTCAGTTTTTTTTATGGCTCCACGTGGCCCTGAGAGAGGTCAGCCAGCTGTGCAGCGCTCCTGAGGCTGCGCAGATGCGGTAGTGTCCACAGACAAGACCCTCAGATGAGGGGAGTCGGCAGTTTTCCTTTATTCAGAATCTCCCACCAGAGCCTCTCTCCTCCCCACTTCTGCACTTGTAGTGATAGCAACAAAGACAGATCTCAGTGAGCACCTGGGGGGGAGGTGCATCACTGGCATTTTGTGTATGCATGCATATATTCTCATCTCATTTTTTAACCTTTAAAATTATGACACATGAGAAAAATGTAAAATATAAATACTTGTTTTTAAATTGTTTTATTAAAAATTTTTAAAATGTTTTTTCATTCTTGAGGTGCAGAGAAAGACATAGCATGAGCAGGAGAGGGGCAGAGAGAGATGGAGACACAGAATCCAAAACAGTCTCCAGGCTCTGAGCTGTCAGCATAGCCTGACGCAGGGCTTGAACCCACAAATCATGAGATCATAACCTGAGCTGGTCAGCCACTTAACCGACTGAGCCCCCCAGGCACCCTTAGAACATTTATATATACGACCACCATCAAGGTCACAGTGTAGAGCATTACCAGATCGCAGAAAGCCCCCTCTGCCCTGGCCAGATGCCCCTCCGTCATCTCTGTGTATTTACTCAAATGCGTATGTATGTGTCAGTTTGCATTGATGCAGCGTTTTACTTTACCATTCATATTTCAGTTTTATCAGTTGATCTGATCATGTTTTTTATGGCAGTTTCCCCTCTAGCAAAGGACCCAGTATGGGGTCATGTCCCTTTAGCCTCTTTTAACTAGAAAGATTTCCGCAGTTTTTTTTTTTTTAAATAGTTTATTGTCAAATTGGTTTCCAGACAACACCCAGTGCTCTTCCCCACAAGTGCCCTCCTCCATTACCACTACCTCTTCCCCACCCCCTCCCCTTCAACCCTTGGTTTGTTTTCAGCATTCAATAGTCTCTCAGGTTTTGCATCCCTCTCTCTCCCCAACTCTCTTTCCCCCTTCCCCTCCCCATGTTCCTCCATTAGGTTTCTCCTGGTCTCCTGTTAGACCTATGAGTGCAAACATATGGTATCTGTCCTTCTCTGCCTGACTTATTTCACTTAGCATGACACCCTTGAGGTCCATCCACTTTCCTACAAATGGCCAGATTTCATTCTTTCTCATTGCCATGTAATACTCCATTGTATACATATACCACATCTTCTTGATCCATTCATCAGCAATCAGACAACAAAGGAAATAAAAGGCATCAGAATTGGCAAAGAAGACAAACTTTCACTTTTTGCAGATGACGTGATACTCTACATGGAAAACCCGATTGACTCCACCAGAAGCCTTCTAGAACTGATCAATGAATTCAGTAAAGTTGCAGGGTACAAAATTAATGTACAGAAATCGGTTGCATTCTTATACGTCAATAATGAAGCGGCAGAAAGAGAAATCGAGAAACTGATCCCGTTCACAGTTGCACGAAAAACCATAAAATACCTAGGAGTAAACCTAACCAAGGATGTAAAAGGCCTGATGAAAACTACAGAAAACTTGTGAAAGAAATTGAAGAAGACACCAAGAAATGGAAAAACATTCCATGCTCATGGATCAGAAGAATAAACATTGTGAAAATGTCATTACTACCCAAAGCAATCTACACGTTCAATGCAATCCCCATCAAAATTGCACCAGTGTTCTTCTCAAAGCTAGAACAAGCTATCCTCAAATTCGTATGGAACCACAAAAGACCCCGAATAGCCAAAGTAATATTGAAGAAGAAATCCACAGCTTTTCTTTGTCTTTTATAGTGTTGTTACATGTAGTCCTTTCTCTGCCTTTACAAAGAACATTTCTCACCCGGTGTTTGGTGTTTGTTCTAGTCATGGTGAGATGAAGACTTGGTAGTCCTGGCTGGAATGCTGCACAGGTGATGTGTTCTTCCCAGAGTGTCACATCTGGCGGCACATGATGTCTGTCCCTCATCTGTTATGTTAATTTTGATCACCCAGACAAGTGCTGCCTGCCTTCTCCACTCTATGCTGCTGTTTGCTCTTCTCCTTTGCACTAATAGGCAGTCTGCATAGAGACACACAAATACACTGTTTGTTATTAAGGTTCCCCTTGAGTTAGTATCCATTAATGAGTTTTGCATGATCCAGTCTTTACCATAATGACTACAAAATGATTATTTTCAACTCCAGCACCAAGATTCCTTCCACACTGACCAGTTGACCCCGACCATTTTACTGGAAGCAGTTATTTACTTATTTAATGTCTATATAACTCCTTATTGATGTACTTATGTAATTATTATCTGTATAGACTCATAAATACCTATTTTCCCTGTTGGTTAGAACTTATTATTGAACTCAGTTATTTTAAATATATTTTTTTAAAGTTCATTTATTTGAGAGAGAGAGAGAGAGAGAGAGAGAGAGAGAGAGAACACAAATGAACATGGGGAAGGATCAGAGAGAGAGAGAGAATCCCAAGTAGGCTTCTTGGTGTCAGCACAGAGCCCAACATGGGGTTCAATCCCACCAACCATGAGATCATGACCTGAGCCAAAATCAAGAGTTGGACACCTAACTGACTGATCCCCCAGGTGCCCCTGAACTTAATTTTTTTGATGCTGAAGTTGTTCCAGGTTTTGCCAGTAGAAACCCCTTCAAGCTGGCTACTGTGTCCCTGTACATACTCTTGTGGTGTGTGCCCCTCCCCCACCTTTTGAGCACTTTCTTTCCTGGTATAACAAATCCAGTCCATTAAGATCTAATTCAAATGTCATCTTTTCCAGGGCAACTCCCAAGATTAATTCTGTTCCAAAGATGATCTTTATTTATTTATTTATTTATCTATTTATTTTAGCACGTAGATGTATAGATGATACTGAATGGTTGTTGCTTACACTCAGAAGTGATTTCTAATTGTTTCACTTATCTGATGTATCTCTTTAATAGATTGTAAGTGTTGTATGGCCAAGGTCTGGGCGTTTTCTACCTGAAAAATGAGATCACCCTTGGAATCTTAGATGGTTTTAGTTATATAGTAGATCCCAAATAATGCTGTTCTTATAAATCAATGAAAGAAGAAAAGAAGCAAATTACCTTCTTGAAGAGTGTTTCTATTTTATACTTTACAATTTCCATGTTGATTGGAAATGAAGCTGCCTGTTGGAGGGTAATTAGAGTTAGGGAAGAAAGCAGTGGGAATTAAGTGTGTCTGTACTAGTGATAGAAAAAAAATCAAAACGGAAAGTCAAGGACCTCATCAATGAGTACTTAATGATCTCAGTTACCCAACTGACTGGTTGACTTATTCCTCTTAATTATAATTTGAGGCAGTTTCATTACATTATTATATTTCATCAAGTGTTCATTTTTCAAGACGACATAGTTGATATTTTTACTTGTTTTGCTTAAGATTATATTTGTTTTTATTAAAATTTATTTCTTGGATAGATTAAATGATACAAAAAGTTATTGACTACTTTGCTGTTTTGTGGTGGTGAATAGTCAGTTTGTTGTCAGGAAGTGAATAGTAGAAGCCTTCACCCTTGATGTTATTTCTCGAACTGATTCGTGATGTCCATTTCTCTCTGTTGGCTCTGAGCCTGTAGAGATAAGATAAAGTAAGTCTATAAGTATGACTCATTTGCCTCATGCCCCACTACTGTAGGGTACATGGACTTATTCCAGGGATCAAATTCAGCAAAACTTCCTAAACTGAGCTAGTGTGGAAAATAACAGTGGGTGTCAAAGACTAATTATGTAATGAAAATTTTATTTTATTATTTTTTAATATTTATTTTGAGAGAGTGCATGCACATGCATGAAGAGGGGAGGGGCATAGAAAGAGGGAGACACAGAATCTGAAGCAGGCTCCGGGGTCTGAGCTGTCAGCACAGAGCCCAACGTGGCTCAAACTCATGAACTGTGAGAGCATGACCTGGGATGAAGTCAGAGGCTTAACCAACTGAGCCACCCAGGAGCCTCTGAAAATTTTATTTTTTTAAAGTAGCATTATAAAAATAACTTCCAAACAGTTAAGTTCATTTTGTTAAAAGCCCCTTGAAGACTTAATGTCTTAAGATAACTAACTCATTAATCATTTGTAGGCAGTCAGGTGTATCCCCCATAGGCTTAGGGAAGGGTTGAGCCGACTATAACTGTGGAGTCAGACCCATTCATCTTACACATAAGGAGTTCGGGACCCAGGAAAGTCAATGACAGTGAGTTGGTGGCAGAGTTGGTAAAAGAACCAGCTGTCTTCTGACTCTTGGTTAAGTGTTCTGTTTACTATACCTTAAAGTTGTAAGGTTATACGGTGATAAATTCACTCACCTTATTGTTATACCCACATCCCCACCATCTGCTTAGAAAGCCTTGATGGTTAGAGAAAGCGTGGAGACTTGAGCCAGCTGTGAGCGTTACTCTGAATTCCAAATGTCCAAAGTGTAAAATTCTGTGTTTTTACTGTAGTTGTCAATAAGCCATGAGACGTTTCAGATACTCTTTGGGTAGAACATGAGTTAACCGGATAGAAAATGAGTCCCATAGAAATCCCTGCCTTCTATAAAGGCTTTCAGATTCATCTGTTACCTGTTCAGTTACATTGCTGCATGGAGGTGAACACTGGCATTAGCCACACCATATTCACCCGCTGAGGTCAGGCTGCGTTATGCTCCTCAGCTCTTCCGGGCTCCCCTATCCCCCAGCAGCTTCCGAAACTCAGTCCATATTTGAGATTTATTCTGCACCATAGTCAGTGCTTAGATTTGGGGATATGAAGTGACTTGCCAGAACTGATAGCGCTTGTTGCTGAGCCTGGTAGACAGCCGAAAGCTACAATCACTAAGTGAGGAATTACAGTAGAGGAAGAACGTGGAGCCATGAAACACAGGCTAGGAGGACCCAGCAGTCCTGGGGAGTGGTGCTGGAGTGGAGGCGTAGCCAGATGAAGGGACAGGGAAGGATCACTCTGGGCAGAGGGAGCGTCATGGAGGACAACTGGAGGCAAGAGAGGGAGCTGGGCCAGAACAGTAATGGCTGGAACACAGACAGTCGGGGGAGTCGGGGAGATGAGACTCAAGGCATGGAGCCTTGATTCCAGGGGTGCTAGAGGCCCTTGGAGGCCAGTTGAAGGAGCTCTGATTTGATCCTAAGGCAACAACAAGCCAGTGAAGGATCCATACCATTTTGGGGGCACTGGTCTTACTATATTCATCGTTATATAGTGCTCTCTCTCTGATAGACTCTGCTCCTTGAGAGAAGGGCTTTATCTTCTCTTTGTGCACTGAGTGTCCCCCAGCATGGCTGTCACAGACCAAGTGTGTTGTGACTTAGCAAAGCTGAACGAATGGTAAAGTTAATAAGAATCATTACCATTGCTTTTTCTGGGCCAGTGTCTGAAAGAATGCAGGCTTACTTTGCCGTGGCTTAAGTTAGAGATTAGTGATTTCTGTAGAGAGGGTGGATTCTGAGATGTTTTACAGGTAGGTTTATAGGGTACCATTTTTTTTCACTATGTCGCTAAAGGTACGGGAAGTTAGAGTCGGCTCCTAGGTCATTGGGAAAATGCCTGCCAGTCAAGGAGGGAACTCCGTCTTTGTTTTGTGCTCCTCACGTCAGCTTAATTTTCAGTCTAGGTTGTAGTCAGAAGTGATGCTTGTTTGAAGTGTTTGTTGACAAAAGCCCTGGAGGCTTTGGGTCGCTCTTGACGGGGAAATGCTGACATTCTCAAGACCACTTCCAGAGGTGACCCTATCGGAGCCACCTCTGGCGCTTACACCGCTCGCCGTGTCCAGATTCAGGCACGCCGGCCTGTGGTCAGCCCCGTATGGTCTCCTTGTCATTTCTGTAGGTGCTCTTGGGGTTCAGCATAAAATCATCATACTGTTTGGTGACTTGGTAAAACCCGCCTTTGTTGTTGTCTTTTTTTTTAACCTGGATAAAAAGCGAAAGTCTCATACAACAGTTGTTTTTGACAGTGGTGGGTACCATCACAATTGTTTTTGATATTTATTTTTTAAACATTAAATGAAGTATTTTACTGATTTCTGACCCTTCAGGATAGGTAGTAGCAGCCCTCCATTCTGTATTTATTGCCATGGAAACCAAATCTAGGCTAACTCTGCTGCTTCAGAAATGCTCACTGGTCTGTGGGTTTGTTGGTGAGGCTCTTTGCTGATGCTGTAATCCCTTATGATCTCCTCCATCAACGTGTGTGTGTGTGTGTGTGTGTGCGTGCGTGCGTGCGTGTGCGTCTTCACTTGGATTAGTAGTTATTTTGAGTGGAATCCATCTCTGAGAGTCATGTGTGGGTCAGTTCTGACCGAGGCCGGCCGGTGTGGGTGTGCTGCCCGCTCGTGTGTATGTGCATGGGTGACTCTTGAAGGAAGCGTGGAAGTGGAAACTGCCATTGTTTCCTCCCAAGGGGTAAAAGGCTATGTCTGGGCATCTCTAGAAAGGCCCCTGTTTTTCTTGTACAGTCGGTCTTGAGTGTGGCTGGGTGGCTGGGTGGGTATGTACACAGGAAGGTGTATATACATGTATATGTCAGACTACTTGTCTCCGCCCATAGTGTATGTGACTCAAGTTATATGAAGGAAAAAGCACTTGTTGGTGTGTTTAACATTACAGTTCTTTTTATGTTTTCTTGATCAAATGGAGCAGTTACATCATGGATGGGGATTTGCCACCATCTTTCACTTAACACCTCATAGACTACTAAGATGCAGATCATCTCTACAGCTCTCTGGCCTTCCCAAATTAGACATTCCTTTCAGTGGGATCTCAGATACCAGGCTGAAACAGGGTCTCAGCAGACAACACAAAAGCAAAAGAAAGCGACGCCGTATAGCTTATGAGCTTGTAGGAGTAATATGCAATACAGTGAGAGTTCTAACATGCCCCAGATTAAACCCACAGTGCCTGTCTTGCCTTGTGAACGACCTAGACTGCTGTGCATGGGCTCTACTGCCAGGGACTCTCTGTTGATTGACAACAGAGTGATGGCCGTTTCTCCTGTCAAGATAATGGAGTCCAGATGCCATATAAGACTGTGTTACAAAGACAGTGCTTCATAAATATTGCTGGGAGAGAAGAATCATGAAGACCAAACCTAATGTTGAACTTGGATTTCTTCCTTGTTGGCAGTTTGCCCTTCTCAAAGGGAGGAGTGGATGTACCTCTCTAGAGGTTTTCCTTCAGTACCATTTGCTGCCTTCTTTAACCTTTTGTCTTCTTTCTTGAGGGTTTCCCCAAGTCCAGGGCCATGAAGTTGTCTTTTACATCTCTGTGATTTCTCTCTTGATAATAGGATCCATTCTCCAGGCTTCAGCTCCTATCTCTTTGCAGCCTTCCATCCTCTCCTAAGCTCTGGCCTTCATTTCCAGCTTCCTGCTGAGTAAACATGTCTGCCTGGATGTCCTACCTGCTTCTCCCCTAACCTAACCCAACCGGTCAGTTCTTTGTCATCTCTAGTGTTGTTAAAGAATCATCACCATTTTTTGAGTCACTTGGGCTTATACATTGGTCTCTTCTGTGACTATTGTTTTCTTTTTTCCCCAAATGACTGACTGTTCATACATTACCGATTTTATTTCTTTAATAATTGTTGCATTCCATTGCCAATTAGAGAACTACAGTATAGAATGAATGCCCATTTGCTCTAGCTTAACAATCAACGTTTCAAACTACCAGGCTCTCCTTTTCCCAGAACATTCTGCAAATTGCTGCCAAATTGTCCTCAACCTTATCTCTGATTAACCCACTTGTTGATTCAAGAGTATTCAGTGGCTTCCCATTGCTTCTTAGCCACATTCCACAGTGTACCATTCTCAGATTCATTATGCCTTCCGGACTTACTCCCCGGCATTACCCCAAATACTTCATGGTGTCTGTTGAGCTGGAAAACTTGTCTTGTATCCAAATAGAGTTTGTATCAAACTAGCAGTTTTTAATTTGTTCAAGTTTTGGTTTATCTGTCTCACTGGCTAGACCGTAACTTCCAAGGGTAGGCCCTGTGTCTGTTTTCTCTCATATTTGTATCTTTTTTACTTAGTATTGTACCTGGCATATAGCACAATAGGTAAATTTGGAATGAATGAGTATATTAAGTGATGTGCAACCACAGAATGTTGTGAGTGCATTTCTCATGCCTGGAATATCTTATTTGTAAGACTTTGTCGATTATAAGAACTTCTGTGTTTCGATACTCAAATATTACCCCTTAGATTAGCTGCTTCCCAGTCTTTACCTTCTTTTCCTACCTTGTTTCCTTTCTTCGTTTCCCCCGCTGGATGTGTGCTTTTCCTCCTCCTCCTGGTTGCTCTCAAGTTCTTCTACGTCACTTGCCGTACAGTAGTGTCCTCTTTCGGACATTTGCACAGGATCAGCCTTAGCTCCATCTGGCGGTGGGGGTTTTATGTCGATTCTCCTTGGATTCCTCCTTCTCAGTGACTCAGACAACTGTAGAAAGCATGTTTAATACATTTGCAGATGACATGGAACTGGGAGAAAAGCCAGCTGCCTTGATATTCAAGAACGCCTTGAGAAGCAGGAAAAGTAGACCAAATCCTAAATTAAAGAAAAATGGGGTGCCTGGGTGGCTCAGTTAAACATCCGACTTTGGCTCAGATCACAATCTCATGGTTCTTGAGTTTGAGCCCCTCCATGCTGACAGCTCGTAGCCCGGAGCCTGCTTCAGATTCTGTCTCTCTGCTCCTCCCGACTTGGGCTCTGTCTCTCCCTATTTCTCAAATATAAATAAACATCAAAAAAATTTTAGAGAAAAATGTGCATTATGCACACAGGCTTTAAATCAGCTGTACAAGTGTAGGATGGGAAGCAGCCAGATTAGCAAAAACTTAAAAGTGTTTGTTGACCTTTGGTTCAGTGTGGAAAAGGTGATGTGGCTACCCAAATACTGAAGCAGCCTTGAGGTTTGATCATGGATATATTATTAGAAGCAGACTCCAGAATGAAGGAGGTGATAGTTTTCCTTCGCGTTAGGCTGAACTGTCCACAGACAGGGAAACGCTGGGACATACTAAGTGGAAAAGGACCAGAATTTTGAAGCATCTGGAAACCAGTCAGTCCTGGACTGTAACTGGAGACATTTCACATGGAGTGGGGTGATGATAGCTACATCTTAGGTGATAGATGACATTTATTAAAGAAAGAGAAAAAGCAACAGGTGGCTTTCAGGGAATGGAAAAGGATGGAACATTCTGTTGGCCAGAGCTGTCTCAGATAGAATTGATGTCCTCCAGTGAGTTTTCTGTCCCTGGAAATGCTGTAAAGGCGAAGCTGTAAAACGCAACTAAATAGTCAGTAAGGTCTTTTATACCCCCACAGTCTCAAGATTCTAGATTTTCTTACATGTTCTTCTTGTGAAGAGAAGGGGGAGATTCCTTTTTCTATATTCATTTACTCAAACATAAATCAAAAACTTTAAATGTCCTCAGTACTGTGTTGTGCCAGGCATTAGGGATACAATGATGACTATATGGTTTTAACTACTGTAGGAAATGGATGTAAACTATGGTAATACATTTTGATGAGAGTTATAGAAGCGTTTAGGAGATGCCATGGGAAGATAGGGCGAGGATGCGCATCTTTTCCTGGATAATCTGGGGAAGGCTTCACAATGCAGTGACATCGGAGTCATCTGAGACATTTCAGGATGCCAGGAGCATGGAAGGTCTGGAAGTTCTGGACTCCTGCGAGGGGTCGTCTCATTAGATTCAGGTGAATGTGTACAGGGGCAGGTAAATTAATTCTCTTTACTAGTCCAAAGACTTTTTTTTCAGTATCAATTTTTTTTTTATAAAAGAAATACTTGTTCATTTTAGAAAATCCAGTAAATCAAAAAAAAAAAAGTAAAGGGAAGGGAAGGAAAGAAAGGAAGAAAGAATCTCTAATTCTGGCTGCTGCATTGGAAAGTAAGGAGGCGTGGCGGGTGGGGTTGCCATTGGAAGAGGGTGACCCTGGAAAACTTTGCAGAGGGAAAGACAAATAAGCAGAAACCTGCTGGGTGAGGGGCACCCTGCAGTGGACAAAGGGAGTGTTAAACTTCCAGATGGAGAGAATAGTAAGTACACAGGCTGTGAGGCAGGACACGTGGTGCTTGAGGAGTGGGAAGGAAATGAGTGTGGTTGGGATGTGTGAGCAAGGGGAGGCTTGTGAGTGAGGGTGGTGAGGAAGGCCGGAGACGGACTATGCCCAGCCCCGGCGGTCACGCAGCCCGTGGCTGCATTTCATTTCTAGCGTGTCCGAGGCCCCTGGGAAGATTGGTCTATGCTTGGACCTTGTCTCTGACTGCTATGTAGGGAGTGGATGGCAGTGGAGTGTGGGACCCAGGAGAAGCAGCGGCTAGCTGACAGGCTATTGGAATAGTCCTGGCCAGAGCTGATGACGATGGCTCGGACCAGAGCAGTGGGAGAGGGGTGAATAGTGTGGAATTCTTAATAATAAGAGATAGGGACTCCTGGGGGACTTGGTTGGTTAAGCATCTGACTCTTGATCTTGGTTCAGGTTATGATCTCACAGTTCATGAATTTGAGCCCAGCATCAGGCTCTGCACTGACAGCTTGGAGCCTGCCTGGGATTCTTTCTTTCCCTCTCTTTCCCTGCTCACATTCTCTGTCTCTCAAAATAAAGAAACTTAAATAAATAAATAAAATGAGCAATAGGACTTTGTGATTACATGTAGGGTGTGATGAAAAGTGAAAGAAAGAATAACTGTTCATTTTATATCAAAACATTGCATCTCTTTATTATTTTCATATTTAATACAGTTCCCATGTAGTTCTCATTATAGAGTGTGGATTCAGCCATTCTTAACTGTCGATGTTTTTTTGAAAAAAATACTGAGTTAGCTGATCCCCCCCAGAGAGTCATAAGCATATACTTGGTCTAGGTGGGCCCTGTCTGACATTTTAAATCAATATTCTTTGGCTAAGGTTGTGTAAATCTTCCTCTGAAGATTAGTTTATCAAAGGTTTTTTTTTTTGGTATTTTTTTTCCTATTTAATGAGTAATTATTTGGTTAATTTTAAAAGTTTAAAAAAATGGTAGAGCGCCTAAAAAAGAGCTTGGATGATCTTATTACCTGGATATATACATATTAACATTTTGTGGTAGAAATTTTCAGACAAGGGCAGATTAAAATGGAGTTAATGAAGCATACACAGGTCCCTTTCTGGGCTCTGATAGGAGTTCAGGTAATTTTGTGTTCATCATTCTGTATTCTTTTCCTAAAATGGTCTGTCTCCATATTGCATAAAATTTCGGCAGGACAAAACCAGAACCCGGCCCTATTTCCAGATTATTTATTTACAAGTAAATTTCACTCTATCAAAAACGGA
The DNA here is from genome assembly GCA_004023845.1 of Helogale parvula. Lineage (NCBI taxonomy): Eukaryota > Metazoa > Chordata > Mammalia > Carnivora > Herpestidae > Helogale > Helogale parvula. The sequence goes on along the minus strand of PJEM01003021.1, from coordinate 23,251 downwards.
ATCCTACTTCTACTAGTTTTTATCTCCTGAAACACTATCACTGTCTTTCTCTGCTCTTGAATATCATTTTTATGGAGGATTGTCTTTTAACATAAGCCTCTACCGTGAAGTGTTAATTAAATGACCACTTTTGAGGTGTTGACACTCAATAAGGCTTTCTTCTGTTTGCTTTGATACTCCTCAGCTTCATGCTGTGGGTCTCTTCCTAGAAGGGACAGATGATCTGGAATGCTCTCATCAGGAGTTCTGGAGTATTGCTACCTGCACGGCTATTTCTAGGAGTACAAGTAAACTACTTGGTGAGTCATTTGTTTCTTCAAAATTCCTCTTCCTGTCAGAGTGGTATTGTGGCTTTAGGTGAAGTTTGGGGTGATTCTTGTTTTAACAATTAGTTAAAATCAGTGAGCTTTTCCATACTATGGAAATGACTAAATTAAAAGTTCTGCTTGGTAATGTTTATTTAAAACTTTTTCAATTAATAGCATGCTCATTAGAATTATTCAGCCAGGTTAAGATATCTCTGGCTATTCCACAAAGATGAACGTGGATGGGTGCCTGAGCTTTTACAGGATTTGCGACATGCTTATTGTGCAGCCACGTACAGCAGCAGGGACCCTAATGAGGAAGCCAATAGTCTCAAAAACTCTATGCAGTCAATTTGAGGATTCCAAAAAATGTCTAAGAATGTGAATTCATCCTCGAGAGTATACAGTTAGACCCCCAGTTTTTTTTAAATAATGAAATAAGGAACCAAGATGAACAAATTGGTTTTCAGGTAATCAAGCATGATCAGGTATCTTTGCCTGAAATGACCTAACACTGATAAAGTATTTTACAAAACAGCTTTTTGGAGCTATTAAAAACTATTGCTGATCAAAGGGTTTGGGGGTATTTTCTGGTATATGAGCGGTCTCTGTGGAGTATGCTACTCTATTTTTACCACTTGTGTGATGATTAAATGTGGAGGGTCAGTGACTCCCAGGCAGTATGGTAGGCTGGATGATGGAGATAGCGTGGAGAGAAAATTTCCAACTCATGGAGTTGCTACAGTGTAATTAAGTTAGAAAGCCCATAATCCAGCTTAGAAGCAAAAAGAGGAAATTCTAAGGAGATAGAAGCTAAGAGGAAACAAAGCCGGAGCTTGAGAGTAGGTTACACCCGAAAGGCCCTGCGCTTGTGAAACTTGCTGGAGCCTGAGGGGCTGAAGTTGAACCAGTGATGGGGAGGGGGGTGGAAGCCAAGGCCAAAAAGTCCTGTGTACCGGAAAGGGGGTCTTCTTCCTATGCTTCAAGCTGGGAAGACTTAATCAGGGCGGTTCTGTCCATTGGCCCAGGGACCCAGTGACTACAGGAGGGACCTTGGGTGACAAGTAGAAAAAGTCATCTGGGAAGAAATGGAAACTTGGGGCTTTTCTGGAGGTGTGGGAGTTGAACCAACCATTTTTTTCAACCGATACTCATTTGCTAAGTATTTATGTTAAGAACATTCATGTACTGTTTTTCTAAGTTCTGCACAAATGTTTATCTGCATGAGCATTTAATCCTGATAAGGACTTTCTAAGAAAAAATTGGTTTAGTGAAAAGAGGCAAATGCCAAAGTGCCCCATGGGGTCCCCAGCACAGCTTAGGCTGCGTGGGACTCCCACAGGGGCTAACTTTCGCTGAAGGTACGCTACTCTGAAGGTTGCAAAGCGTGCATGAAAACAGCCATGACAGAAAATCAGCCAACACAATAAACAGAAGAACTCATTTTCATCACAGACAGTAGAGTACTATGTGGAAGTGAGTCCATTTTGTAGGTGCTGGAAATTAAAGTTTTGATTTTTTTTAAGTGACATATATCATACAGGCAGTCCATGGAGAGCTAGGATTAAAATCTGAATTCCAGAGACCGGTTTCTTCATCACTAGCTTCTAATTGTTTATTTTCCTACAAAATTACATTCTTCACAAATTCCATGTAAAGTCACCAAACTCTGGCTCTCTAGATATCTCTAGATACAGATAATCACGAAGATACATTCTTGTCAATAAATAACTGTAGTTCAGTTAAAAATGCTAGTTAAAGCAAATATACACCTAAGCCCCAGTAAGTTCCCTGTCAATGTAAAGTATACATTTCATTAATTTCTTTAAAAAAATTTTTTTTAACATTTATTTATTTTTGAGAGACAGAGACAGATCATGAGCAGAGGAGGGGCAGAGAGAGAGAGAAACAGAATCAGAAGCAGGCTATAGGCTCTGAGCTGTCAGCACAGAGCCCAATGCAGGGCTTGAAGCCACGAACTGTGAGATCGTGACCTGAGCCGAAGTTGGACACTCAACCGACTGAGCCACCCAGGCTCCCCCATTTCATTAATTTCTTGATCAAGTGTTCTCTTCTTTTAGTTCCAGTTATCGTGACTTCTTCCCAGAGGCAGAAACCTCAGGAGTTGCCTGATGTCCCTCCACCCCCCAGATACCCAAGCCCTTGGCCTTGTCAGAGCAGAGATGGTCTTCTCCAGTCTGCGGTAGTGTTAAAGCTTAGCTTCCACAACAGGTATCCGTGTTTCCCTCCTCACCATCTGTACAGGGAAGGGTTTCAGCTGTCAGTCCTCTCTCAAGTGGAAGTAAATCCTATGAAAGAAAACATGGTACCATGGTCTGAACTCAGATTTTCTCCACTGTTGGCTTCCGTGGATACTGCAGGCAGACGCCAGTTTCTCCACTCATCCATTCACGTTTCTCCTTGGATAATGCCTCCCTACCTCCAGAAATCTTTTTCTTTCCAGGCTTTGATTTACAAAGGCCCTGAGCTATCTGCTTGTGTTGCCTAGCATGGTTGTTAGGATACAGTGCTGGGTCACATATGCAGCCTTTTATTTCCCTTACATGTCACTTCGACTAAATCCTTTACTTTCCCACCATCCTGCAGTGTTGCCAGCTCTTCGGCTAAACCCGCAATGGACTTCAGGATACTCTGCTAATCGGAGACTCCTCTCAGCCCGTGGCTCTCACTGTCCTCACCCCGTGGAGCCCAGCCCTCGGCTTCGTCAGGCAGACCTATTTGCTCTTCCTTGCACTTGATCCTGTATCACGTTGAAGCCACTATACATGTTGCTGTGCTCCTAGTCTAACCTGGAATTTCTTCCTTTGTTTTTATTGCTAAACTATTTTTTCCTTTCTCTGGAGAACCTTCATTTTTATGATTCAACTTCAAGGTTCCATTTACTTGTATTAACAGACCAGCCCTTGTTGGTTCTAAGTGTGGGGAACCCCTCACACACACCAGAACTCCCCCCTCCCGACATCAGCTACTACCAACTGCCCAAAAAATGGGTGTCCCCCCAAAGGTCAGTAGGATGGACAGGCTTTCCTTGGAGCCTTCCTACCGTCTGGGGAGAAGACGCGACAATGGGACAAAATGCAGAAGCACAGTTACTTAAAACAGGGCCATGAAGGTTGAATCGTCAAGAAAAAGCTTTTTTAGTTTTCCTCAGAAGTTTTCCCCCCGTTGGACTGGGGGCCTCCAGGCAAGGGGAGAGAATTTAAATAAGATAAAGAATGTTATTTTTTCTGCACATGGAAGGAATTGTGTATAATTTGGACCCATCTTCCGCTGGTTGTCAGAAAGATTCAACAAGGAGGCCTGTGAAAAGTGCTTTGCTCAGCAGGTGGTACTTAGAGTTCAATGAAAATTGATTTATTCTCATTTATAAATTGATAGGAGGTCCTGACATTTTTAAGAGGCTTTTTCTGCTGATGAAAAATCCAGACATCTTGTCTGACATCCAGGAAAAAGCTTTTCTTGAAACATTCAGGGCCTCAAAGAGGGGCAGAAATAGAGATGAGAATCCTAGGGATAGCACACAACTTTCCCTTTCTCTCCTCTTACAGTCACCTGAATAAATGAAATCTGCTAGCAGATGCGGATGGCTTGTGAGTGGCTACCAGAGCCATTCCACGTCACCACATTTCTTAGACTGTCTGGCTCACCACACAGCTCTTCCTCGCCACCATTACGGTCTCAGTGTGGGGCTTTGACTGCACTCACTTTTTACTGCCAATTAGGAAAGGGACTTTCCCCTGATGGGTCATCCGAGCTCTATAAAATTTTCTGAAAGAATCCTTTGAGTCCTGTAGGAATGGAGCTGTTTGCAGTGATGCCATTGGAGACACATAGCTTTTTATAGGATTTGCTCTCAGAAAAAGTGTTCAATATCAAAGATAAAGGAAGAGAAAGCCTCATCGGCACACTTGACTGTTCCTGGCTGTCCCCAGGGCTGAAAGATGAGCATTTGCAGTTGTTGGTGACTTATTCTCAATGTAGATAAAGTCGCAAAATCAAAGTCAAACAAAATTAATTAGGTCTGGGGTCAGAGAGAGCCATTGTGTGAGGTGGGCTGCGTTGGAAGAGCGTTTCCTGCCACCTGTGTCACTGTTGCCCTCTATGTGCGCGGGGCCGGGCTCTCCGGGGATGATGCCTGACTGGACACCCCTGTAAATTGTAGGGCTGATGATTACGGGGCAGCTTTTCCCAAGGGATGTATCTCAGCGGGGCCTCTCAGGGGAAGTTACATTCAAGCTCAAGGTTTGTGTGTTTCCTTAAAGGTTTGCATGTGTGTGAAGCCTACTTAAATATTTTCTGGGTTTTTTTTTTTGAAATTTTCATAAATCGTGGGGATATTCTTTCTTTGATGTGTAATTTTTAGGCACTAGCAATGTAGTGACCATGATCCCAAATGAGAACGTTTGCAAGGATCTACTTTGTGTGTTAGGTAGTGGACTGGGAGATGTCATGTATTTTATTTATGTATTCCTTAAAAGTTTTATTTATTTTGAAAGAGAGTGCGTGCGGGGGGTACAGAGAGAGGGGGAGAGAGAGAATCCCAAGCCCTGATGTGGGGCCCGAACCAACAAAACCGTGAGATCATGACCTGAGCTGAGTCAAGAGTCAGGTATCCACTGACCGAACCACCCAGTTCTCCCTGGGAGAGATTATTTAGATGTCACACTACTACAGCTTTTCTCTAGACTAATAACAGATGCCATAGTTGTAACCGGGACTTGTCCAGAATTTTGGATTAATTATTGCTATTTCTTTCATCTCTGTGAACATGAGTTTTCAAACTGGCAGAGCTATTTCTTCATATATATATATATATGAAGATCAAGTGCAATAATATTTGTAAAAGAACTTTCAAATCAATGGTCTAGTGTACAGTCTTGAAGTTCTATGGAAAACCATTACTTGGTACAGTCCCCATACTAGGGAGCTTATTAAAAAAGGGGGGCCAAGACTCTGTACAGGAAGGGAAGGGAGCCATATGTTCAGGGGCCTGAAGTATACCTGGGGTTTGTCACCCGCGATCTCATTTAAGCATTAAACAGCCCCTGCTGTTAATTCTCACTCTGTGCAAACTGAACCTCATACTGTTTCGTAAACTGTAAATCTGGGACCGGGACTCCAAAGCCAAAGCTTTTCCCAGAGATGGAGTCCGTACGGTGTAAATCTCTTAGACTGTCAGTGAGGAACTCTTCCGTCGTTTGTTTTGCTGGACTTCTTCTGGGAGTGTCTTGACAAGCTCCTGGAGTGCTATTTCTAAGCTGCACAAGGTGGAAAATGCTCAGTTCTGTGGGTGCCTAATTTTGGTATGAGTTTCATGGCCTTAGTTTTTCCATACTCTGTTCTTTCAAATACAAATAATGACATGTTTCCCATATCCAAAGGAGTATATCACGTGTATAAACATGATTCACCAAGTCACACCCACCTGCCAGTTTCAGACATATATCTCTCTTTAGAGTATTTTCAGTACTAGCTTAAGATATTTTGACCTAGAATGTTACCAATTTTTAAGACCCTTGTATTTCCTTCTGTGATTATAACTTTTGTCTTTTCTCCAAGAGGGGTCTACCAACCTGAATGTCTGGTTTCATATTTTCTGACTTTTCTGTATGGTTTTATATGTTTCCCTCTGTATGAATCCTTAACAAAATATAGTTTTTAGTTTGAATATTTTTGAACATGAAATCAATAATATTTTACAGTATAAATTCTTCTGCTGATTTTCATTTTCCAGTGTTGTTTTTAAGATTCATCCTTGTTTTTATATGTGGATGGAATTCATTCTTTTTCACTGTCGTTTAAAATTGGCTGAGGGAACTGTCATTTATCTGTCCTTCTGTTGATGGACATTTGGGCTCTTCTCCTACTCTGTGCTGTTACAAATATTGCTTTAATGAATTTTGTTTGCATATTTTGAGTCCATGTTTATATAAATTTTTTTCTGGAGCATAAATCTAGGAGCACAATTACTGCTCCATAGAGGAGATAAATGTTCAGGTCTACTAGAAAATGCCAAATTGTTTACCCAAGTGGCTGTTTTCATTTCATTATACACTCCTACAAGCAAGACATAAAAATTCCTGGTCTCCACATTTCTGCCAGCGCTGAATCAGGCTGATTTGCCAAGATCATTGTGATTGAAATTTGAATCCTCTGATTATTTATGAGGTTGAAAATCTTTTCATATGTTTATCTGTCATTCATATTTATTTTATTGTAGTCCTTATATCTTTTGTCCATTCTTTTATTGGATTGTCTTTGTTCTTTTTTTTTTTTTTAATTTATTTTTGAGAGAGAGAGACAGCACGAGCAGGGAAGGGTCAGAGAGAGAGGGAGACACAGAATCTGAAACAGGCCCCAAGGTCTGAGTTAGCTGTCAGCACAGAGCCCGACGCGGGACTCGAACCCACAAATGTGAGATCATGATCTGAGCCAAAGCCGGAAGCTTAACTGACTGAGCCACCCAGGCGCCCATTGTTCTTATTTTTAAGAGTATTTCCCCCTTGGATACTAATGCCTTACTGTTTTTATGTATACAAATAACTCCCACCAGTTGTGACTTGCCTTTCTTCTTTTGTTAAGATACCATTTGATAAACAGAAGTTGTCACTTTAATGCAGCTAGACTTACCAATCTTTTCTTTATGGACCACAGTTTTTTGTGTGTTTTAAGAAACTTCATGGATGTAAAGTAAAGAGGGTCTCATTCTATGTTGTTTCCTAAAAGCTTAATCACTTGTTTTTATTTCACCTTCATTTTAAAAAATATTTGTCTAGTATAAATAACTAATCTGGACTTATGTTTTCTTTACAGTTAACTAATTTTCCAGCATGTTTGTTGAACAGTCAACGCTTTGCCCAATGATCTGCAATACTGCCTATTTCATTCACCAGGTTTACATCTTGAGTCAATGTTCAAAAGATATTTATTGAATGCCTAACGTGGTAGGCATTGTTCTGGATGCAGACATCCATTTACTGGTGGGATCTGTATTCTTTCCTACTGATCAAGTTGTCTTTTTCTTTGTCAGTATCAATGGTCTTGATACCAGTAGTTTTATATTAGTTTGGTCTTTTTTTTAATAGTTAAATGACACTTTGGGTACAATTCTACGTTGCAAACAATTTTCTCTCAGATCCCTTGAAGGTGTTATTCCATTTTCTTAGTATCCACTAGGGCTGTTGACAAGGCGGAAGGCTTTTGATCTTTGATCCTGTGTCTGGTGAATACATTCCTCCCTCCCCTCACTCTGAAAAACTTTATAGTCTTTTTATTCTGAATTTTCTGAAATATGATGATGTCTTGGTGTGGATTTGTTCATTTTTATTCATTGCTCTGGATGCTTAAGAGACACTCATGATTTGGAATATCGTGTTCATTATTTCCAAAAAGTTTCCTTGTGTTATTCTATGATAATTCTCTTTCTGAAGAACCTGTTAATCAGATGTGAGGCTTTCTGAACTTGTTCTCCAATTTTTTTACCCTGCTTCAATCTCCTTTGTGCTAAAACTTTATCTTCTAAGCTTTCTGTTGAGTTTTCCATTTACACCATTATATTCCTAACAGCCAAGGCTGGTTTCCTGACAATGTTGTGATTTTATGCAGCATTCTGTTCTTATTTCATAGATATTTTCTTGAACACTTTGAAGATTTAATGATAGTATATTATTAAAAAATTCTTTTGGGGCATCTGAGTGGCCGACTTCAGCCCAGGTCATAATCTCGTGGTTTGTGGGTTCGAGCCCCGCATCGGGCTCTGTGCTGACAGCTTAGAGCCTGGAGCCTGTTTCTGATTCTGTGTCTCCCTCTCTCTCTGACCCTCCCCTGCTCATACTCCGTGCCTCTCTCTCTCTCAATAACAAATGTTAAGAAAATTTCTTTTTAAACAGTCTGTTTTCTTCAAATTATAAATCTTTGGGTGTGTTTGCTGTAGTCACTGTCTGATGCTACAGGCTATCTTGAGATGTCTTAGAGTTTTTGTCTGTCCATGAGGCTTAATAGCAGGAAACTAAACCGCAGACTTAAATTTTTTTTGAATGTTTTATTTATTTTTGATACAGAGAGAGAGAGACAGACCACAAGAGGGGGAAGGGCAGTGAGAGAGACGGAATTGGAAGCAGGCTTCAGGCTCTGAGCTGTCAGCACACAGCCCGCCGCAGGGCTCAAACCCACAAACGTGAGATCATGAAATGAGCCGAGGTCAGAGGCTTAACTGACTGAGCCACCCAGGTGCCCCTAAGAAGCAGACTTAAAACTCTCACTCCATGGGGGTGCCTGGGTGGCTCAGTCAGCTAGGCGACTGACTTCAGCTCAGGTCGTGAGCTCATGGTTCATGAGCTCGAGCCCTGCTTCAGGCTTTTCTGTGTCTCCTTCTCTCTCTGCCCCTCTTGCTGCTCATGCTCTGTGTCTCTGTCATCTCAAAGATGAATAAACATTAAAAAAAATGAAAAAAACTTTTACTCTGTGTGTATGTGAGAGAGAGAGAGAGAGAGGGAAAAAACTGTTTTAACAGTGAGGTTCATAGTAGAGTGGGATTTTAACTGTGATAACAGGAAATTTATTAATCGATCTAGAGAAAATTGGTATATTTGTAATTCTGAGTTTTTTCCAATTAATGAACAAGATTTATTTCTCCATATAAGACTTATAAAATATATCTTCAATATTAGGTTTCAATATATGCCATGTAGGGGCATCTGGGTGGCTCAGCTGGTTAAACTTTGGACTCTTGATTTTGGTTCAGGTCATGATCTCAAGGTTTGGGGAATTGAGCCCCGCTTTGGGGATCTGTGCCGACAGTGTGGAGGCTGCTTGGGATTCTCTCTCTCCCTCTCTCTCCCCCCCTCCCCAGCTTATGTGCCCTTCCCACGTGTGCACATTCTTTCTCCCTCTAAAAATAAATAAATAAGTGTTTTATAATAATAAAATTTTCCATGTAGTGGCACTTTACATTCTTTAAAAAATACATTCCTCTGTACCAGACTTCTTTTATTGTATTATAAACGGTACATTTAAAAATTCAATTTTCCAAATTTTTATTGCTAGACCATAAAAATGGAATTGATTTTTACATTTACACTTTGCATTCAACAAATTGCTAAGCTCTCTTATTAACTTTGATAACTTACATATAGATTCATTTGGATTTCCTAGGTATAGAATCATATCCTCTGAAAGTGTTACCTTTTATCCTTACCAATTCTTATATCTTCCGGGCTTTTTTTTTTTTTTTTGCATTAATTACCATGTGGCTGAGAATTCTCAGATGCAAAATTGAATAGAACTGGCAATAATGGACCTCTTAGTCTAGTTTCTAATCTCAAAGGCAACTTCTCAAGGTTTTATCTTTACTTAATTCACTTGTGCATTTGTTATACATAAATATTACTAAATTGGGAAAACAACTTTTTTCCTGAAAAGAATGTCAAGAACTTATATAATGAATGAGTGTTAAACTTTTTGGATTTCTTTTCTTTCTTTCTTTTTTTTTTTTATTTGCATTGAGAGGATCATGTAAAGTTTTCTCCTGTGGTCTGTTAACACAGTGATTTGTGTTGACTAGTTTTCAAATGTTAAACTACCATTAAACTACCATACCTGTGTTATAATCAATTTGATCATGATACACCTTCATTCACATATGTTTTGGGCTTGGTTTGCTAATATTTTATTTAGAATTTTTGTTACACTGTGTGTACAATTTCTGTGGCACACGTCTGTCCCCTTTCTTCCTTTCACTCTTGGTCTTTTTGTTCCAGCCACTTCCCTGTTTTTCCCTATCTCTTTCAGTTTTTCCTTCCTTCCCTTCCTCCTTCTCTCTTTTCTCTCTTCTTTCTTCACTCTGATTGGTTTCAAAGCAACCTTCCCCGGCAGGTCTCTGGGGTGAAACTTGGAGAAGGTGCTGTAGATTTAATTCTGCTTCAGAATTACCCAGAGGTTAGAGCCATGAGGGGCCCAAGGAGAAGGGACTGTCTCATAACATTCCTTGCCTCTGTTCAGGTCTGCCCTTGACTCTGTCATGTTTGTCTAGGTAGGTCCCATCCCAACTCAAGTTTCTTGACCCCGCTACATGTGCCAAGCAGTTCAGTGTTCCTTATGTCTTCATTTTCCCTTGCAGGGTTCCAGCTTTCTCCCCAGCAAGGCCTGGAAGTTTCCAGTACTTGCCAGCAATTCAACAAGGGGTGTGTGTGTGTGTGTGTGTGTGTGTGTGTGTGTGTGTATAATCTAGCGTTGCTTTTATTGCTATGGATATATATTATCTAGCGTTGCTTTCAGCCAAAGTGTTGATGTGAAAAACCTATTACCAGAAACAACAAATTTATAACACATTTTAAAAAATTGTTTTTAGATATTTATTTATTTAGTGAGAGACTATGAGCAGGAGTGGGACAAAGAGAGAAGGGGAGAGCGACAGAATCCCCAGCAGGCTTTGCACTGCCAGCAGAGCCCGACCTGGGGCTTGAACTCACAAACTGAAAATCTGACTTGACCTGGAACCAAGATCGGGTGCTTACCTGACTGAGCCACCCAACACCACCAGATTGAGGGCACGCTTTTAGTGATGATTGTAACACTTCTGTTGTTTTATAGCAGAAGATTTTAAGGAAAACTGTTCCCGGTATTGCCAAGAGAAAGTTTCCTTTATGTTTGTTTGTTTGATTGGCTATCGAATGCGGGAGGAACTTTGTAAAGCATTTGCTGTAAATAATATTATTTAAAAGTAGAAGTGACCTGCTTGGGAGCACTCCGAGGAGCTGGATCTGGTTGTGAATTCATCTCTCTTAGTTCTCTTTTTGGGAAAAGGTTTGGGGATCTTAAAACTTCCTTTCATGTTCCGGGCCCGGAGGCCAGCACTGGGTTGTACAGCTCTGCTTAATATTCACATGATTGAGGTCATTTTTGAACTACATCAGGTTTATCTCCAGAGTGTAACGCATAAAGGTATTAGGATGAAAATGAGCACAGTTAGACCTGGTTCCGAGTGAATATTGAAAGGAAGGCAGCCAAGAAGCTTTTTCAGCAATGGGCTGAGCCCGTCTGTTCATGGCCTTTGATCGATGCTTTGATTGTCCATGGGGTTAGAGGCAGTCCGTTCTTGACTTAGCTCTTTACAGCCCTTGGAATGCTTTGATTCTGGTTTAATTTGGGGTTTTAAATGTCTCTTTCTGCTCAGCATTCACTGCCTTGCCGCTTTATATTTACATATCCCTCCGTCCCTTATTTTTTTTTTTAACTTTTTTTAATGTTTTATTTATTTTGATACAAAGAGAGACAGAGCACGAGAGGGGGAGGGGCAGAGAGAGAGAGGAGGAGACACAGAACCGGAAGCAGGCTCCAGGCTCCGAGCTAGCTGTCAGCACAGAGCCTGATGCGGGGCTCAAACCCACAAATGTGAGATCTGACCTGAGCCGAAGTCGGAGGCTTAACCGACTGAGCCACCCGGGCGCCCCCATTATTTAACTTTAAATGCTTGCTTTGTTCTGGAGGACACCACTCCCGGAAGTGAAGGGGACCGGGCACTCCTCTGGATCAAGAAATAAGCTCACACCCACTAGTGACCTATGCTAAGAGACACAAAATGTGACACAAAGGAAGAGTCTTCATTGAGTAGGGTGACGGTCTCCTGCTGAGCAGCCTGAGACCAAGGAGTGATTGGGGTGAGGGGGAAGGAACAGAGACTGTCACCCTTGTTCACGGTGACAGGTGACAGTGTGGCGGGAGCAAACACAGCGAGGGTCTTAACACACACCAGGCTCCTTGTGAGTGCCTTCACCATTTCTTGCCTTTGTGTCCTGCTTTGCTTTTCTCATGGACTTCTGACGATCCTGGCTCAGACGATGCCCCTCGTCGTCACCATGTCGCTGTCAAAGGTTGTGTTCTTAGGTTTGTTTCGCCCTGTGGCCCTTGCCCCGCCCTGGCAGCGCCTCAAGGAGTGGCAGCACCTCAGCATGGAGAAAAGGCTGGGTTTGCCCTTCCCGCGCCGGACTCAGGTGTGACCTTGGCCAAAGCACTTACCTCTGGTTTCATGTCCGAGAAGGGCAGGGGCCTCGAACATTGTTTGCCTGCTTGCCTCACAGGCTTGTGCAGAGGATCACGGTCGGCAGATAAAAGACCTGTTTTCGGCGTCAGGTTCCCTATTCCCTGGCTTCATTGACCAGTGAACTTGCTTTAATCCATCATGCTTTGCTTAGGAAAAACATGTCGCTTGAGGGACAGTGACAGCAGCAGGACTTCTCAGTGGATAGGTCACATTGGGTTGTCTTAAAAAGTAAGAATTTCCAAATGCATTCCAAAAATTGGCTGCATTTTAATCTCTTCAGCCTCAAAGTCTTTCTTGATTAGGCAGGGGGAATTAAAAAAAAAAGGTGATATCCTTTGTTTTCAGGTCTCTGCCCTTAAACATTCTGTTCAGAAAAGGAAGATGGTTTTAGAGTATTTCATGTGATTTATTCAGATACTATTCCTGGGATCATTAGCAGCAAAAGATAGCAGAAGCCCCGAAAGGGATCTTTTTGCAGACCAGAAGAATCTTGTACATACCTGATATAATTAGTTCTTCACAAGTCCGAGTTCTCTCAGACGACTGGCCCCTTTAGGACAAGGATGGGCCTCCATTAATCTTGGAATCACTTTGTAATAGGGGATTAATACTCATTTATTAAATTAATAAATGCACTTATAGAAACATTGCTAGAAGAGTAGATTTAGGCTTTGAACCCTGTAGTCTCTTCAAGTTTGCACACATTTGGAACATACCTCTTGAGCTCCTGTGGTGGGTAAGAGGCTAAGAGCAGAGAACACCCCATCCCTTTTCAGAGAAAGCCTGATCGCTGGGGAGAAGGGGGCACACGTAAGGTATGTGCTGCATTGTGGGATGGCAGTGGGAGGAGCGCTCAGCTCTTCCTGGTTGGGTGTGCACAGGTCAGGGAGTGATCGAAGTATGGAGTAGGATTTTCCAGGAAGACCAGGAGACTCCGCAGTCAGTCCAGAGAGGAGGGACTGCTTGGCCAGAAGACCGGAAACCTAAAATATTCCCGGTCTCTCTTGCTGGAGTGATTGCTCTGGTGGCTCCTGTAGGTGGTTCTACCCGCGTTCTCCATGCCAGCACGGGGAGAAATTTCCAGGGCGCCTGCTCCAACTGTGTATAATTACATTGCTGCTAATGTCTGCCGCATGAATCTTTGGATTTTATTGTTTCCTTGAGTGTAAATTCCATCAGTGTGGAATGTACTGGATTAAAAATTGTTAGACCTTAAAGTTCCTTCTACACAATGCAGTGCAAAATTATTTTCTGAAAATACTGAACGTTCCCCCAAGCTGTGTCCTTGGTGCTAATTTCATGAGAGCTTCACATGTTGAAGATACTCTTAATCTTAAACCAGCTTGTCACTTTTTCTCAGTAGGTAAAAAAAAAAAAAAATGATACTTTATGAAAAGTTCCATGTTTGTCTTAAAAACGCATTTAAATGTCTTTCCGATATTTATAAGCATTTTCTCTTGTCACCTATGTGTTTACATCCTGTATTCTTTTTCTCCAAGGAGTTGAGGAGGTAGATGAGGCCTGTTAATATTTTCTCATATTTAATGTAAGTGTTCATATGTAGTTTCTTGATTATTTTCCAAATACATTTAAAATGCAGACATTTGGTATTTTTATGTTGTCAAACATGTGAACATTTTACGATTTGGGGAGATTTAAGTCTAGAATGCCCTTTCCTACTTAAAGAATAGACAGATTCGCAACTACATTTCCTTCTCCTTGTATGGGTTCAGTTTGACATCCAACTTGTTAACCCGTCTGGAGTTGGACTAGCCTCGCAGAAGCGTTGAACAGATGACGGCTTTTCCCACAGAGCTGGAAAACTGCCCCCCCCCCACACCGCACTATTTATTGAGTGCCTTTCCCATTTGTCCCTGATTTGTGATTGCATGCTGATTCTCCTGTGCCTCCTGGCCCCCATTTCCTGGTTCCCTGTTGCTGCCTTGATGTGCTGAGCGATTTCCATGCCAGAGCCACGTGATTGGCTCTGAGATGTTCTAGTGTCTAGTGAGGCCGTTACTTTCTCTCAGCTTTACTTGGAAGCTATTCCAGATGAACTTCGGAATCATTTTGTCAAAATATTTAAAAACACAGCGGGGTGTTGATTTGGGAACATGTTAAATCTTCAAATTAGCTTGGAAAGAATTACCTTGACTGCCCAGATTATTATTATTTTTTGAATTATTTTGTGTACAGTTGACACACAGTAGTACATTAGTTTCAAGTATACAACGTGGTGATTCAACATCTCTAGCCCTCACGCTGTGCTCACAAGTGTAGCTACCATCTGTCACCGCCGTACATGCCACCCAGTACCTTTACCTGTATTCCCCGTGGTGTGCCTCCCATCCCACGGCTCGCTTATTCTCGAACTGGAAGCCTGTATCTCCCACTCCCCTTCATCCATTTTGCCCACCGTCCACCCACCTCCCCTCTGGCTAATCTTAGTTTGTTCTTTATATTTATGGCTCTGACTGCGCTTTCAGTTTGGTTCATTCAGTTATTTTAAGATTGTACATAGGAAATGTTCTTTCTCTGACTTATTTCAGTTAGCATAATACCCTCTGGGTTCATCCATGTGATCACACATGACACAATCTCATTCTCTTTTATGGCTCAATAATATTCCTCTGTGTGTGTGTGTGTGTGTGTGTGTGTGTCCATTCGTCAATTAATGGACACTTAGTTCACTTCCATATCTTGGTCATTGTAAATAATGCTACACTAAACAGGGGTGCATATATCTTTTCAAATTACTGTGACATTTTCTTTGGGTAAATACCCAGCAGTGGAATTACTGGGTCACATGGTAATTCTATTTTTAATTTTTTCGGGAATCTCCATTCTGCTTTTCACAGTTGCTGTACTAGTTTACATTCCCACCAGCAGTTTATGAAGTTCCCTTTTTCTTTGCTTTCTTACGGACATTTGTTACTTGTTTTATGTTTTTCATCTTTAATTATAGTCATTCTGACAGGCGGAAGGTGGTATCTCACTGTGGTTTTTGATTTGCATTTCCCTGATGATAAGTGAAATGGAGCATCTTTTCATATGTCTATATGTTTTCCTTGTAAAATGTCTATTCACATCCTTGGCCTGTTTTTTAATCAGATTGGTTTTTTTGGTGTTGAGTTATATAGGTTCATTATATGTTTAGGATTTTAACTCTTATCAGATATGTCATTTGCAAGTATTTTCTCCCATTCAGTAGGTTGCCTTTTTATTTTGTTGATGGTTTCCTTGGATGTGCAAAAGCTTTTTATTCTGATATAGTCCCAATACTTTATTTTTGCCTTTGTTGCCCTTGCATTGTGAGAGAGATCTGGACAAATGTTGCCATGGCTGATGTCAGAGAAATCACTGCCTGTGTCCTCTTCTAGGATATTTGTGGTTTCAGGTCTCATATTTAGGTCTTTAATCCATTTTGAGTTTATTTTTGTGTATGTTGTTAGAAAGTGATCCCGTTTTGTTCTTTCTCACATAGCTGCCCAGTCTTCCCAGCGCCACAAACTGAACAGACTATCTTTCCCATTGTATATTCTTGCCTCCTTTGTCATGGATTTATTAACTGTGTAAGTGTAGGTTTATTTCTGTGCTCTCAGTTGTGTCCCATTGATCTATGTGTCTCTTTTTGTGCCAGTACCATACTGTTTTGGTTACTACAGGTTTGAAGTATATCTTGAAATCTAGTATGTGATACCTCAAGCTTTGCTTTTCTTTTAACGAGATTGCTTTGCCTTTTTGGGGTCTTCTTGTGGTTCCATAAAATTTTAGTATGCTTTGTTCTAGTTCTGTGAAAAATGCTGTTGGTATTTTAATAGGGATTGCATTAAATCTGTAGATTGCTTTGGGTGGCATAGACATTGTAACAATATTAATTCTCTCAACCCATGAGCATGGAATAGCTTTCCATTTGTGTCATCTTTAATTTCTTTCATAAGTACAGGTCTTTTTACCTCCTTGGTTAAGCTTATTCCTAAGTATTTTATTATTTAGAGGCAATTATAAATGGAATTGTTTTCTTAAGTTCTCTTTCTGCTACTTAGTTATTAGTGTATAGAAATGCTACCAATTTCTGAGTATTAATTTTGTATCCTGGAACTTTATTGAATTCACTTTTGACTTTTAGGTTTTTTGTGGAGTCTTTAAAATATTTTATGTATATAGTATTATGTCATCTGTAAATAGTGACAGTTTAACTTCTTCTTTACCATCATGGATGCCTCTCATTTCTTTTCTTGTCTTATTGCTATACTTAGGACGTTCAGTACTGTGTTGAATCAAAACGACAAGGGCGGCTTTGCTTGTCTTGTTCATAATCTTAGTGGAAACGCTCTCAGTTCTTCACCATTGAGTTATGTTAGCTGTGAATTTTTCATATGTGGCCTTTATTATGTTGATGTATATTCCCTTCAACCCACTTTGTTGAGAGTTTTTATCATGTACAGATTTTGATTTTTGTTTGCATGTATTGAGTTTATCATATGATTTTCATCCTTTGTTTTGTTGATGCGGTGTATCACAGTGAATGATTTGCAAATAGTGAATCTTCTTGCATCCCTGAAATAAAATCCACTTGATTGTGGTGAATGATCCTTTAATGTATTGTTAAATGCAATTTGCTAATATTTCATTGAGGATTTATTTTGAGGATCTTTGCTTCCATGTAAAATCGGGAGATTGGCCTGTAGTCTTTTTTTTTTTTTTGTGGTATCTTTATCTAGTTTTGGTATCAGAGTAAGGCTGGATTTAGGGAAAATATATACATAATTTAATGTATGTATATATATGTGTGTGTATATATATACATATGTGTGTAACATTAGTGTATATAAATATATCTGTTATATATATATATAACATTTTATTTTTATTTTATTTATTTTTAGGTAATCTCTGTACCTGTTGTGGGGCTCAAACTTACAACCTCAAGGTAAAGAGTCACTTGCTCTACCAACTACACCAGTCAGGCACCCCAAGGCTTCATAAGATATATTTGAAATTTTTCTTTTTAAAAATGTTTTGGAATAGTTTCAGGAGGATAGGTAGTAACTCTTGAAATATTTGGTAGAATTCACGTGTACCCATGTGATGCTGGACTGAAACAAATTTTTTGTGTAGTTTCTTGCTTACTGAATCAATTCTGTTACTAGTAACCAGTCTGTGAAGATTTTCTATTTCTTCCTTATTCAGTTTTGGAAGACTGCATTTCTAGGAATTTCTCCATTTCTTTTTGGTTGTTCAATTTGTTGGCATCTTTCCTCTTGATGAGTCTGGCTAAAGGTTTATCAACTTTATCTTTTCAAAGAACCACCTCTTGGTTTCATTGATTTTTGTTGTTTGTTTGTTTGTTTCTATTTCATTTATTTCTACTCTGATCTTTATGACTTCCTTCCTTCTACTGATTTGGGGGTTTGTTTGTTCTTTTTCTAGAGCCTTTAGGTGTAAGGAAGACTGTTTATTTGTGCTTTTTCTCTTGTTTCTTAAGGTAGATGTATACACACAAAAGCTGTGTGTCACAGGTTTTGGACTGTTGTGTTTTTATTTTCATTTGTCTCCATGTATTTTTTGATTTCTTCTTTTGTTGCTTTGTTGATTCATTGTTTAGTATCATGTTGTTTAGCTTACACATGTTTCTATTTTTTCTAAGATTGGGCTGTGTGTGTGGGGCGGGGGGAGAGAGAGAGAGAGATTGATGTCTAGTTTCATGATGCTGTGGTTGGAATGTTGGGTGCACACTTGAATGTGTGTTTGTTGATTTTGGAGGGCATAGTCTGTATATACCTGTTAGGTCCATCAGGTCTAAAGTGTCACTCAGAGACACTGAATCCTTACTGGTTTTCTACCTGGATGATCTGTCTGTTAGTGTAAGTGGGGGTAATAGAATCACTTCCTATTATTATTATTTCTCTCTTTGTGTCTGTTAATACGTATGCTTTCTGTATTTAGGTGCCCCCTTGTGTGTGCATAGATATTTATAGTTGATAGACCCTCCTGTTGGATTGATACTTTATGTAGTGTCCTTCTTTACCTCTTGTTAGTCTTTGTTTTAAACCTTGACTGCTCAAATTATACCCATTGACCAGGGTGTAAAATTCTGCCTTGTTTCTCTGATTTACACACACACACACACACACACACACACATGATTATACACATACCACACACACGGGTACACCACACATATACACACACACAAAAAACACGTCCACTGCTCCTCAGTCGTTTGTCTTCTCATCCAGAAAACTGGCTTGCCAACTCTTTTAAGTCTCTCTTATAATTCTCAGTTGTTTGATTTCAGTGGCAGTTTCAGATTTTTCCCCTCATGCAAGTATAACACTGGCCTTACATAGTATCTCCCCTTTCCTTAAAAATCTAAGTAAGTTGGTATTTACATTAGAATTCTACAACTTACAGAAGTTCAATATCCCCCTAAAATATTTTGCAACATTACTGTTTCTCTAGTCACCACTGGCTCTGAGCTCCTGCCTAAACTGATGGAGTAAGTTTAGTTTCTGGATCATTTGCCGCCTTACCTTGACTGCCTGGATTCTGTACACATTGGCAGGGATTGAATTTAGTCTTAATCTCTAATCTCCACTCCTCACCCCACAACACAGACACACACACACGCACACACTTGCATAGTCACAGTCAAGTTCATGTGCTCACACATACACAATCTACTCTCAGAAGTCTTTTGTAGATTTGGGAGTCTTGGGTACAAGACTGAGAGGACATAAAATTGAACCTGAAATGCCCAGGTTGTTTAAAACTCTTCAGCTATCCCCCTGCCTTGTTCACCAGGCATCTTCTGTCCCCAAATGCCACATTCTTTATTATGCAGCACAATTCAGGTATCTCCTTTCTTACTTTCTTCTTACTCTCCTTGCGCTCATGCTTTTCCCCTTTCTCCAGTGACTCAGCAAGATAGTTTTTCTAATTAATATAGTTCCATCCCTGATCCAGGGCCAAATGTACAAATAATATCCCCAACAGTTTAGGTTTTCACATTGCTTGTTGAACTTATTCCCATATATTTTTATTTATTTATTTTTTTAGGGGCTATTAAGAATGGATGCTTCGGGGCACCTGGGTGACTCAGTCGGTTAAACATCAGACTTTGGCTCAGGTCACAATATCACGGTTTGTGGGTTCAAGCCCCACATCAGGCTCTGTGGACTTGATTCTATGTCTTTCTCCCTCTCTGTCCCTTCACCATGTGTGCTCTGTCTCTTTCAAATAAATACTAAAAATTGTTTGAAAATAGATGTTTTTATTTTTAGTTATTGTGGCATTCATGAAACCTTAGAAAACCTTATATATTTATTTTATATCCTTACAGTTTCTAAATATTCACATCAGGTCTATGGGTATTTTTCTTAAAAAGTCTATAATGCCAGTTGTAATTAATCTACTCTCCTGTTTTCCAAAGGCTGGATACCTCATTTTTGTTTTATGTCCTGTTGTGAAATACAGGGGTTTCTTGAGGGGGCTGTGTCGTGTGTGACCCCCTCCTCCTTCAGCAAAGATTCTCTGCAATTTGTAGGGTAAGCTAATGGAAGAGATGATACACCACTTACAGGATTCCTTGATATTTTTCACCCATAACATCAGAGAATCACTTGGAATGTTGGTTTTTAAAGCCATTTTCTGGTAAAAAGATTACCAGTTGGCTTCATAGACACGGCTGGTGTCAGCAACTGTAAGCTGCCAGTCAGTCTTCCAATGAAAGAACATTAAGCATTTATCCCTTTTTGGTCACTGTTTCTCCAGAGACAACACCATCATTTCTTATTATAGATTCCTGACACGAAATGCCTAACGTATGACTTTCGCACATTCCCCTGACTTTGTGATAATATCCTAGCTTACCAGTGGTTAAATTTTGGAGAGCGTAATCCTAAGTGTTGACTGTATTTGCTCTCTTCTTCCTGTGGGGTAGCAGTAGTGGTTGAAATAGAAAACTTAAAAACTAGTTTAAAGAGCCTCATGGTTGCAGAGTTGGCACTTTGAACCCAATTTCCCATTGAGGGTCACTTCCAAAGTGGGAGAAAAGTCTACCTAATGAAATGAGTGGAATGAGGAGGTGGAAGAATTCCTGGGGGAAGACAGAGAGGAGTCCGGTCCATCTGAAGCTCATTTTGCCCCCAGACGCAGCTGCTCTTCCTGAGAAGTCTGTTAGCAGTAGGCTGAGAAGCTGACCAGCGTTTCTGGGTGCATGGTGGGGTGGGCACGGACTGTTCCCTGGCGTCGAGGCCTGGCTAATGCCTCTTGCTCTGGATCAAATGTGGAAAGGCTAGAATCGATGGGCACAGGCGTATGAGGGGAGCTAGAAATGAACAGATTTTCTTTCACAGGACTGCTCTCCAGCTTCCAGCTATCTCGTATTTGAAACTGCCAGAAACAACTGGAAATCCTCTTTGGAAAAAGAAACCCGTCCAGTGCTTAATGATTTCTACTTTTTAAAAGATGTAGGGGTGCCTGGGTGGTTCAGTACATTAAGCAGACTCTTGATCTCAGCTCAGCTCTGAGAGTTGTGAGTTTAAGCCCCATATCCAGCATGGAGCCTACTTAAAAAAAAAAAAGAAAGAAAAGAAAGAAAAAGAAAAGGTATAATGTGTAGCACATAACCAAAAATACTAGAGACACGAGATAAGACTATGTGAACAAAACCCAGGAGAAAAAATGGACGATAGTTGTGCTCACAGGGGCTCCAGATATTTGAGATGGATATTAAAATAAACATGCTTACTATAGTCAAAGAAATAGAAGAGAAGATTGAAAATGTGGTCAAATAACTAGATAGCGTAAGACAAATGGCAGCTTTGATTAAAACAAAAAGCCAAATATAGATTCTGGAGCTGAAACAAACAGTAATTGGAATGGATGGCTTTAGTAGCAGATTGGATGTAGCTGATAAAAATAGTAAATTATAAGTGAATATAAATATCCAGAATGAATCACTGACAAGTGAAAGAATAAAAGGATGGAAAACATAAAAGAATAAGTAGGTAAAAAAAAAAAAAGTGGTAAAAAAAAAACCCAACAACACTACAGCCAGCAAGTCGTTATACTATACTTATCAGTGAAATCCCAGAGAGACAGGAAAGAGGAATGAAGAAAATGCAGTATTTTGAAAGATAATGGTCTAGAATGTTCCAAAAT
Organism: Helogale parvula; assembly: GCA_004023845.1. Classification (NCBI taxonomy): domain Eukaryota; kingdom Metazoa; phylum Chordata; class Mammalia; order Carnivora; family Herpestidae; genus Helogale; species Helogale parvula. The sequence goes on along the minus strand of PJEM01003021.1, from coordinate 1,717 downwards.
TGATGAACAGCATCAAGTCAGAGACTCATGAAGCCCTGTAAATATTAAATGAAGAAAACGTTAAAGAAATCTTTATCAAACATGGAGATATTAGTGAATATAAAAGACAAAGAGAAATACTTTCAGAGAAAAATGGACCATTTCGGGGGTGCCTGGGTGGCCCAGTCAGCTCAGCATCCACCTCTTGGTTTCGGCTCAGGTCATGATCTCCTGGTTCATGGGTTTCAGCCCTGCACAGGGCTCTGTGCTGACAGCGCGGAGCCTGCTTGGGATTCCCTCCCTCCCTCCCTCCCTCCCCCTCTGTCCCTCGTGCCCCCAAAATAAATGTAAAAAAAGTCAGGTGAGAGTATTTCCTTTGCTAGATATTCAGACTTAAGGAGAAGCTCCAGAAATTAAGAGAATGTAATACTGGCCTAAGAATAAGACAAATGGACTAGTGAAGTAAAATAGTCCAAAAACATAGCCACGCATACATAGCCACCTGATTTATAATATAGGTGTTATTGCGAAGGCAATGAAGAATGGATAATTGCTGCCATTAGGTATCATGTGGACAGAGAAAAAAGTGAAAATGTGACCCTATTTCATATCATACACAGCATTTAATTCCATGTAACTTGTAGATCTAAATCTGAAAGGCAAAAAATAATGCCTCTAAAAGATAATATTGGAGAATATTTTCATGACCTTCTGGTAGGGAAGTATTTCCTACACAGGATAAAAAAATTCGAACCATGAAATCTTTTCTTGCTTTAAAATATGCTAATTTTCAGACACATGTAGAAGTAGAGAGACTGGCATACTAACCCCCACGCGGGAGGATGCTGGCTCCAAACATGATTAGCACGAACCGGTTTGTTTGATCCGGACCGGCCCCACCCCACACCTCCCCCACAGGGCTCTTTTGAAGCAAACCTCCGGCATCCACTCTTTCATCCATAAATACTTCAATAAGTTTTCCTAAGAGATGAAGGATCTTTTAAAAACAGAGCCGTAGTACCATTCTCACACCTAAACATGACTCTAATTGCTTAGTATACTCAAATATCCAAGCAGTGTTCTTATCTTCTTCGTTGTCTCTTCATTTTCCCCACAGTTGTGGAAGGTTTCCTCTTCCTCACGTGACCAAAGCACCAGTTACCCAACGACTCCTCCCCCTTGGGCTGCCAGACCGTCATTTCTTGGTCCTGGAGACAGGATGACTTCAGGACTCATCAGGTCTGTGTCCTTAGGTGATGGTCGGGGGAGGGGAGAGGAGCTCCCCGGTAGCTTGTATGCGCAGGCGCGGGGTGCTCCCTGGCCCTCCCCGAGGTGTTGTCTTTAAGTCTCTCTTAATCTGTCCGTCTTCCTGTCCCTGGTCTTAGCACATTATTTCTGAAAGTAACTGGGATCTGTTCTGAATTTTGCCCCGTTGTGTGGTTTGGCATGGTCCTTTGTACTTGCACTTCGTATAAATTAGCAGTTAGATAGAGGGTTGATCAGATTTGGTTTTGATATTTTGTAAAGAATGTTGATGTTGCGTTCTAATTAGCAGAAGGAATCTGATAAATGCTTGTCTCTATTCTTTGTGATGTTAATATTGATCACGGACCTCAGTGGTCAGCCTAATACATTCATTTTTAAATTCCCCATCATCTTTTTACATAACGGAGCTAGCAGCCTAGATGCGTTGCATAAATTGCCTAGATCCTGTATGTCATTAAAGGCTGCAAAATGG